>CAUYSK010082093.1:0-43113 GCA_963575035.1 Avahi laniger
TCAATTTGCCTTCCAAAAATGTTAAAACTCATAGCATGGTTTTCATATCTTTAAAGGGTAGTTTCTACTTCACACAAAAGTTATTTGGAAAGAGCTTTAGGGTGAAGGAACTGGTTAGGAGGGATGGAGGATTAAGAGATAAAGATAAAACTAGATATAGTTCTTAAGGAAAGAAATTCTGTGAGAAGTGTTAAAATGGAGATCATAAGACTGACATAATGGACTCTTTGTGACAATAAGATATCAAATTATAAATAAGACCTAAGGCTATGCCAGAGAAGGGTTAAGTCATGCGCCACTACTCTTAAAGAATAAACTGTGTTCTAACTGCCACAAGGTTTCTCTTTTTCTCTGGCAGCTAACCAAACACTGGCCTTGAGATAAGTGATGCTAAAACAATTGCAGCTCACTGACCACCAGACACTGACTAACTGACCCCCTGTTCTACAAGCCATCGCTATAGCTTCAATTGGACAAGAGACTGAGTTCAGTAACTTTCTCCTGATATGAGACCACCAACTATGGACTGGTGCTGGATAGTTTATAGGGGCTGCACATTGAGTGCCTTTGTGTCCTCTGCTTCACCTTTTGATGGATAGAGCCTAATAGTAATGCATGTAAATGTTAAGTCTCCAGCCCAAAGTGAACACGGGACATACATAACATGCATGTTTGCTTATTACGCATGCATGCACCCCTTTCATGAATATTCATAGCACCTCCTATAACCTGTTGAATATGTATGCTTGTCGAACCCATTAAATGTAAATTCCTGTCTCATCCTTCCCTCTCTCAAAGTGCTGGTTTTCATTTTTCACCTGCAGATTGTGATCTTGTTCTAAAGAAATAAAGCTCTCCTCTCCAAATTTATGAACTCTTATCTTTTTAGTTGAGGGAAGGTAGAAAAATGAATATAGCTCAGAGATTTTTTTTAAAATAACAATAATGAAAAAGGTATGTCTTACATGAAGTCAGGCACCTTTCCAAAGAAACTGATGAGAGAATGATCTTGTAAAGCTACACGTTACCTACAAGAGAAAAACCCCAAAGTTTTAGTATGAATGAGCTGGAATGCTTCTGTTTTGCCCAGGAGATTGGACAAGATAACAAGGGATCTTGCCTAAATCTATTAATATTTCCAAATATAATATTACTAATTTTTCAATGGGCTGTAAAAATAAGCCTTCTGTTTCCTACTACAGTTAAAAAATGCATCATCTTCTTTCCCCCTCATCCTTCTTCCATTGGCACCAACACCTGATGGGTTAAATCTGGTTAACAAACATTTCTAGGGAAAATACATTTAGAGAAAAAAAAAGTTACTGTTTTGCAATCTTTTTAAATTGAATTAAGATAATTCTTATACTTCTACAGATATTTAAATACAGTCATGTTTATTAAATGGCTAAACCCACAGAGGTCTTTGGTTTTGTAAAAGAAGCCCATGGCAAACCAGTGCCATGGAAAAATGTATCCTTCTGGACACTATTGTCCAGTCTTCCCCATGCTTTCTTGGGTGCACAACCTCTCCAAGTGACACTGCTACACTCCTACAAACCTCTTTTCTAGTCCAGCTCCACTCCTTCTGACAGAATGCTAGGTGGGGCCCCCAAAACCAGATTTACCTCATTCTCTACGCCCTCTAAATGCTTTAGTCTGACTTTGTTTCCTCGGGACACTCTCAAATAATGCTCACTTATCTGATGAACTGTTTTGAAAATTAACGACTAAAGATAGTACAGTGTGTTACTAGTCCAGGTAACAAGAGCAATTTAAAAGTGGCCTTTAATGCCTAAGTGGAAAGAAATCTCTTTAAAGGCAATTCAGGCTTCTTGCAACAGGATGTTTTCAGTTAAACCAACTATCATACCAAGTGGGGCAACAGCTCTGAGTTTCTGTTCACAATCATAGATACTGGTAAAGAGATATTGATAAATATTATTTCAATGTAGCTTCAGTTTTATTTAATTTTTAATTTTATCAGAGTAATACACATATGTATACTTTTAACAAGTAAAATAGGACTTTAAAGCTTTTGATAAAAATGAATAATAAAAATGTTTTTATTTCAATAAAAATAGCTTGCCTGCTCTATCGTTCTACTTCAAAAGCAGGATCTTCAACACTTGATTTATTTATATGTATCCTCAAATTTCTGAACTACCTACTAACTCTATTGACTCTTCAATTTTAGATATTATTGAATGATTTACCAGTACACAAAATGAAGATTAGCAATCTTATGTACCCTTCCTACCACGCACCACAAATACATGTGCCTCTTCCCATTGTCCCATTCTATTTATAGCAGACGTTGGAGTTAAATCAATATTTAATATTTACATTGCTGTAACTGTGCATATCACTCACAGCTGAACCATACCATGGTTTATAATTTACATTTTTCTTGTATTAATCTTCGTTATTTCTGGTCTTTGAAATAGCACTGCACTTTTTGTTTCCTTAGGCCTATGTACCTATCATTTATTCACCTACAAATTTTTTGACCCTGCTGCTAAACTCTTACCAAAATCAGACACATTAGGTGTACTATCAGTGCGACTCTATACGGGGTCTACCCTTTTCCTCCCCAGGCCTGCTGCCTTGGTGTGTACTGGAAATCCTATCTGCTCTTATTCTGAGTACTCTCATCCTTTCTAATTTGCAATCAACCCCTTACAGTTTGGATTGTTTGTCTTCCTCTTTTTTATTTACTCTCTCATTTCGAAGAAGCAAATGGTTCAGCAACTTCTTGAGAAGGAGGACTTGCAAGATAAATATGTTGAAGTACTGCATGTCAAAAAATATCTTTATTCTTTCTTTGCATTTGATTGTGGTTTGGCATGGTTCAGAATTCAAGGTTGGAAATCATTTTCCCTCATAATGGTAAAGGCAATGCTCCAGCTGGAACCTGGCCCATGTCGCTGTTGAGAAGTCCAGTGGAATCTGATCCTGATTCTGAATCCATATAATAAGAGCTGATTTTTCTTTCTGGGAAACTTTTAAGGTCTTTTCTTTATCTCTGGCTTTCTGGCGATGAGCCTTGATGTGGGTCTTTCTTTATTCACTGTGCTAGGTTCTTAATCAGTCCTTGCAATCCAAAAATGTGTTCTTCAGTTCCAAAAATTTTTATTCTATTATTTCTTTCATAATGTCCCCTGTTATTACTCATCCCTGTTTGTAGAACTCCTGTTAATTAGATAGGAGGCCTCTGATTCTTGTCTTTTCTCACCTATTTTCATCTCTTTGCTTTTTATTGTAATGTTTGAAAGACTTTCTCAAATTTTGCATTTCAATTCTTCTGTTTTTATTTGTGCTACTTAATTTTTTTAATTTTAAAGAGCTCCCCCCCCTCAAATGTTCCTTGTAGATAGCATTCTGTTCTTTTTCATGGGTACAAAGTCTATTTTTGTCTCTGAGGATATTGCTTATAGAAACTATTCCTGTCTCTCCATGAATGGTTTCTAGTATATGGTATAATGGTTAGGAGCTTAGCGTCTACAGCCCATTCAAATGCTGGTTAGTATTGCCTTTGATGGTGCCTATGACTTTAGGCAAGTTATCTGACCTCTGTTCATCAGTTTTCTCAGTAAAATAGAATTAATAAGAGTATTCATTACGTAGCATTGTTGTGAGGTACAAATGAGATTAATATGTACCAAGCACTTAGAACAGTAACTGGAGTAGAATAAGCCTATATGATATGTTATTGTATCAATTTCTTCAGAGTTCCTTTTTCCCTGTATGTTTTGTTTTATTTTAGTCTTTATCATTTGTGTTAGACACTTTCCTCAAATGCCTGGTGATCCTTGGCTGTGTGTTCCTGTTTAGAATATTTAGAATGAGGAGCTAAAAAGCAGATTGGAAGGTGTGTCTTTGAACCCCATGTGGGAAAACTAATACCCTAAAGCTGCAGTGCTGGAGAGACCATGTAATGGTAGACAGAGGTGCTCAAGGAGTGCCAGGTGGTGCAATCACCACCTGCAACCACATGAGATACCCCAAGTAAGAACCATCTTGCTGAGTCCAGTCAACCCCCAAAAGCATGAGAAGTCATAGTAATAATAAATAAATTGCTGTTGATTTATGCCATTCAGTCATGTAACAATAGTTGAATGGTGTAGAGAATAGGCCCTAGAATGAGCAAAGGTCCCACCTAGTCTCAGATCTTATAACCTGTAAATTTCAATTAGTTGTCCAGAAACAGCCTCTCCATCTCTTTTCCTTTAAAATCTATTAGGAAAAATCCTTGTTTGATTCTCTATAGAATACTACAATTTTTATCTCTCTTTGCAGTTTAAAATAGGTCATAGAATCACAGCTGGAGGTAGGGTGGGGTGATGAGAAGATGCTCCTCAAAGGCATAGTAATCACTAGTTTTCTAAGCAATGAGATAATGCACAATGATAAACCACCTACAACAAACACAGTGTAATTGTTACCTGGATTAATAACCCTCTTTTTCTCTTTGCATCTCATCAGTTCCATCACTCATCTAAATTCATTCCTGTGCCAAAAGCAGAACTTCAAAAAAGAGATTGCTTTGCAAACTCAAAAGACTGCTTTTTATTTAAAAAAAAAAAAAAAAAAAGAAGACAGAAAAGGAAAAAAAAAAGAAAGAAAAGCAAGTAAGATGAGAATGCCAGAGAAGCCTTCCCAGAAGCTAAAGCAATCCTTTGAAAAGAGATGTCCACATACATTAAAGCCTGACTTTTAGAAGCAGATAATTCAGTATTAAATGAGGTGCAACATAATTGTTAAGAGTATATTTTTTTAAACTGTGGCACAACTATTATATCGTGAAGAGGTTTTCTGGATATCTTGACAGAGACCTTGAGTCTAAAACATATTTATTTCAAGTCAGTAGATGTTGTTTGCATTTCACTGCTCACTTTATTTCTGCCACTGAGAATGAGATTAGACTTCCCTCAAGTTATTGCTGCAAGGAAAGGTAACAACAGAGAGTAGTCAAGGAGATCTCACAGGGGAAAGTAACTAAGCATCCAAATTGAAACACTTAAATAACAGCTGTAAACCATGTAATCAGCCATTTAAAACATAACTGTCAAATTTGGCTACACTTATTGAAAATTTTACTCTGCATTTATTTGAAATGTTTCAAAACTCTAAGTTTAGGATGAGAATCATATTAGGCGAGCAGGGGAAATTTTACCTATTCTAATTTTATTAAGTTGCAGTGAACTACAGGGAAGCTAGTACAAGTTGCCTGGAAGATATTTACTGAAACTGCTGTCAACACCAGGGACAAGTTGAAACCTTAACCCTCAGCAGTCAAGTGCTGTGTATAACAACATGCAGAGGAGGAAAAAAAATCTATCCTTTAAGTGATTTCTATTGAAAGAAGAAAAAATTTACACCTTTCAAAATCTTACATTGTCTCAAAAATAACGCAGCTACTGTTTTAATAGATTACCTTTTTGTGAAGGGGTCCTGGGCCACAGACTGTGGTCCAGCCAGTTGTAAACTATGGAAAAGATCATTGGTTCTCAAACTTAAAAACACATCAAAAACACCTGGAGAGCTGGATGAGCCACAGATTTCTGGGCCCCACCCCACAGCTTTTGATGCAATACATCTGGAATGAGCCTGCTAATTTACATTTCAAATAAGGTCCCAGGTGACTCTGATGCTGCTGGCCCAGGGACTACACTGTGAGAACCACCAGAATAGAGCCATCGTTATAAGGACCCACAAATGCTGTGTGTTTTCAAATGCACATGCACAAACTGCAAAACTGGCAGTTTTAGGAGGAACTACTTGCATTCTTTGATAGTTTGCATGTGTTTCATGAAAAATAAGATAAAGTTCAATAAAATTAAAATGAGCACAAGCTCACTCACAGATAATAAAACCCCAGACTAGATTGGTGGTCTAGAAACATGGTCATAATGGCCTTCATAGTGAAGCTGTCGTTAAGCGCTCTTTTCACATTGTCTCCTTCAGAACTTACAGCAGTGTTGTGATCAAGGTGTCTATATGCCCCCTTGACATTTGAGAAAACTGATGCTTGCAGAGGCTAAGAAAAAGGGTGAACAACCATCCTGGTTTTCCCTGGACTTAGAGGTTTCCTAGGGTGTGGAACTTTTACTGCTAGTACTGGGAGAATCCTGGGAAAACGAGGATGTTTGGTTGCCCTCCGCAGCAGCAGGTCAGTCAGTTACTAACTGGTTATGCAGGACATGACTGGGCCTACTGCACGGAAAGTTTGAGAATGCTACCTAGTGGCAAGCATCTTTTCCTCTGTTTATGTGTCTTTCCGAGTGCTGACTTACATATTCACCCCTGCCCCCATCCTTAGACCTGAGAGATGCTCACTTTGTATGATCTGCTAAAGCAACACAGTTTGAACACACCCCTGTGTCCCTATGAGGTTTCAAGGGCAGTATTCACATGCATCTGATACAATACCTACTTTTATGACAGAAAAAACCTGAAGTCCAGAGAGGCTCAACTATTTAACCAAGGTGCCATTTAATTTGACTTCTGTCGATCACCTTGAGAGTAAAAGAAACAGATTGCTTATCCTTTCGATTAGAAATCCTTAAAACCTGGACTAGGCACAAAGAGTAAACTATCAAGAATGTAGTGTAGTAGTTCTCTTCTGAGAAGAAGACAGTATTTCAAATTGGTGATATTGCATGTTAAAAATACATATTCTTTAATGTGTGTTTGCTGTATTGTTTGAGGATAGTTAATTCAGCTAGAGAAGACAGGAAAACAAACAGAACGGGTGAAACTCAGAAGATCATTAAGCATAGGTAAGTAAATTAGTAACCTGTAATACATGTTCAGTATAAATAAGGTCAGTAGAGCATATGTGTGTGAATATAGATAGGGATTAAAGGACCAAGTGACATTAATCATTCATAGTACACTAATTATAAACCCAATTCCAAAGGCTCGGTGTAGGTAAGGGTGGGCTGGGGAGGGGCTTTCATATGGAGACCACCAGTAGGTTGTTGGGTAGATGGATACAGGGTAAGGAATCACTGTGAGTTGATTCTGTGGTAGTGACTGAGATTCCAAAAGAAAGCACAGGCCAGAAAAGTACCCAGGATGAAACTCAAGGGGCTCACAGACTACTGAGGAAATAGATAAGACAATGTGTAGCTGTTGACTTACTTAAAGTGAAAAGATCTCAAAGCATGTATGAATGTCTTAGTAATACTAGATTTAGGCTGGGCCTTGGGAACATGTATAGATTTGGACTTATTGAGTCAAAAGATATTAATATTTAAGAATTTTATTACCATGTCATCTTATATGTCTTTACTCAGGGATCTAAGAGGTTTTCTTTGAATATAAATACAGCAATTGAAAACGGTAAAATCTTGAGTAGCATCTGTCAAATAGAAAATATTCCCATCCATCATCATTATTATCCTAGTTGTAGTCATCATCGTGGCCATCATCATGATCATCTTTGCATTTTATTATTTAAATTAATCTTCCTTTTGTTAAGTAATTACCACACATTATCTTACTTAATATGCAATACTATAAAATAGGTATAATAGTTCCCCCTATCCATAGGGGACACATTTCAAGATCCTCAGTGGATGTCGGAAACCTTGGATAGTTTGGAACTGAACTGCCATTAATCTAAACATGTTTCTGTTCACACACAAAGAACCTGATTGTTGCATGTGAGACAGCACATACAAAATCACTAAGTCAGGAACTTGAAGCAAGGACTTTCTGGTTCATTTACCAAGGGATCTAAATTGCCATTTGAGTGGGTCAGACAAAGTCTTTACCATTCAAAGGAGGGACTGAAGTGTTTCTCCCTGGACTCATGAACATTCGGGGGCTATTTGATGTGTTTTGAGAAATAGTGCCATGGCAGTAAAAGACAGTGGCCTTCTTTCTAGAAAGCCCCCTTAGTGTTTCTCTTAGGCAAAAGAAAAACACAATTTCACAGAAAATTAAAGCCTCACTCTTTCTCCTTTGATGAAGAAATTTGGCAAGAATCATCATATAGTTCCACAAACATTAGTCATTGAAGGATCCAAATTGCTGAAGAACACAGACACCTGTTGATCAAGTTTCTTGTCAGCACAGACTTGTACTGAGCAGGCTGCCTCTCCCATGTAATTTGGCCACTGGATCTCAAAGACGTAAACTTTTAGAGGTGTATTTAGTTCATGGGTAGATTTTAGTTCTATTGAAGACCCCTACCATTTTGACAAACTTGAAGATATGATTTTTGCGTATTTGTCTATTGTATCTAGTCATAATAAGAGAGAGACCGCAAGCTCCATAAGAGCAAGAACTGTGTTGTGTCTGGCACACTGTAGGTGCTCGATAAACACATTCACTGAATGAATAAATAAATAAAACAAAAGCCTGTGAAATGATTTGTGTGGTTACATTTTGGGAAATTTTAATGAGGAATGTGTTAAAAATGAAACAGAATAATAAGAAGAAATAAAACCACTAATTCATGATGTTGTTAAACATAATTTGAAAATAAAGCCAACAAACCCAGAAAGGCTGAGCTTGAGAAACCTGCAGAGACATGAAGCAGAAACCTGCCTTATCTCTGGATTAGTATTGAAACAATATGTTTCCTCATTGCTCAAACCAGTTTTTCTACTATTTGCAACTAAAAAGTATAAAAATTGATTCAGGATCAATGTGTTTACTTCCAGTGGGACATGTTCATTCCAATAACCACAATGCATTTGTCTCTTCCCCTAGACATTCCTTCCTCCTACTGTAACATCCAAGAAATCAAATTAGTTATCGGAAGTTCCTCTCCCTCACTTCTCTCTCCCCTCCTGAGTGTAGTTCTTTAAAAAGGGAATGGGATGGTTTTTCAGAGTTTTAACTAAATGTTTAGAAATCGTGTTGAAGTATTGCTACCCAGAAACAAGGCGAGGTGCCCTCTTTGGTGACTGGGAGATTTAAGACACTCTATAGCAAGACCTTTTTTTCTTCTTGATCAATGGTGAAGAAAGACCCTCTGTCCTTGTTTTCTGCTTTGCTTCTCTTTGTGTAGACCACTATTCAAAAAAAAAAAAAAAATAACATGAGCCTCAAATGTAAGCTCCATATGACATTTAAAATTTTCCAGTAGCTAAATATAAAAAGTAAAAAGGAATAGGTGAAAATGAAGTTAATGACATATATTATTTAACCTGATACAGCTAAAATATCATTCAACATGTAGTTAATATAAAAATTACTAATGAGTTATTTTACACTCTTAGTTTTGTACAAACACTTCCAAATCCTGTGCATATTTTATACTTAAAGCACACCTTAATTTGGACAAGCCATATTTCAAGTGTTCAATAGACAGCACAGCTGTAGACACATACAAATCTCCTTGTTATAGCATAAAACACTTAGATACATAACGTTTAGTATCCAATTAATTATGTAACTGTATTACATTGTTATTGCAATCATCATTAAACTGGTGTCTTTCCATCCCTACATCGGATTTAATGCAATCTTACATAACATGGTTTCTAATATTGAAGTACAAGCCAGTCTTGATTGGTATAGGGTTGTTACTTCTCTTTATCCAAGGATTTCCTTATTATTCTTTACTGAATGCCACTATTGCAGCTTTTAAATGAAAATACTATAATTCATCCTAGAAACTCCTATTTTTAAACTATATATTGACCAAAAGTACACACACATGGAGTGTCTGTTTATTTCTGGTAGCAGAATAGCTAATACAGCAAACACAGCTAATACAGCTTTTGGTACTCAAACCAAAAGCAACTCTGCTAGTTGTGCTTTTGATTAATAGTGTTTTGTATCTGATTAGTTGAATTCTAACTATTTTAGGAAAGAGATTAAGAGTACAAGAGACAGTTTACTATGGTGGAAAGAGCACGAGCTTCAGAATCAAACAAACTTAACACTATTACTTACTAGCTGTGTAACACTGGACATATTTATTAACTTCTCACTTGTAGAATGAGAATCATAATATTATGACTGAGACTGCTAGTTTTACCCCGATCATCTATTCTCCCCTTCTTCATCAATAAAACAACCCCAAAAGTTAGCTAGATACAGATGCCTGGAAAAAAAGTCCATGTTTCCAGCCTTCCATGCCACAAGGTTGTGTTTATGGAGTTAATCTCTGGCCAAAGCAGTAGAAGTAGAAGTGGTGTTTGCAACTTCCAGTATCCATAAAAGAGGAGGGAGGATGCCATAGTCTCCTTTTTGCCTTCCTGGTAGCTGGAATTCTGATATGATGGGTGGAGCTGGAGCAGCCATCTTGAACCATGAGATGCAAACTTTGTGTTGAGGACAACAGAACAAGAGAAGGGACCCAGGCCCCTCATGATCTGGAACTGCCACAAAAGCCCTACACCATTTACCCAGGCTTTTGGAGAAGAGAAAAATGCATTTCTCTTTTGTCTGAGCCATTGTTGTTGTTTATTTTTTGTAACTTGCTGGTGAACATAATACATGCTTAGCCTATGGGACTGCTTTGAGGATCACATTGGATAGCATATATAGCATACTTTGTACAGTGTTTGGCACATTGGAATGCAGGTGCTTATTAGCTGATTGCTATTATTACTAGGATAAGAAATCTTCTTAAAAGGGTCACAGGAAGGGCCAAATGAAAACTATAAGTGAGCATGTTTTTTAATCTGTAAATCTGAAAATCACTGTGTAAGTGTTGGCCATAATTATCATCATCATTAAATTATTACAAGGAATTAGCTAATTGCCATCATACTCTATGTGGATCAATCTATTTAGGTCAATTAAGAAATAGACACAGACAGCTTTATTTGTGTTAGGTTTACTTAGCTTTAGTCAATTACGGATGTTTATAGGTTTGTCATTACATTGATGCTTCAAAGCTATGGTTAAAAGCATTTGGTTAGTATAACGAAAATTCTTAGAACTTGATGAGGATATGACATCTTTTATTGATTTATTTTTACCTTAAAAAGTTCTCTGTTGAAAAAATCAATGTAGTGTTTGTAGTTATAATTGGCCAGGCATTGTGGCTAATGTCTGTAGTCCCAGCAGTTTGGGAAGCCAAGACTGGAGGATTGCTTGAAGCCAGCAGTTCAAGATGAGCCTGAGCAACATAGAAAGACCCTGTTTCTACAAAAAATAAGAAAAATTAGCTGGGTGTGGTGGCACGTGCCTAGTCCTAGCTACTCAGGAGGCTGAGGCAGGAGGATCCCTTGAGGCCAAGGATTTGAGGCTGCACTGAGCTATGATGACACCACTGAAGTTCAGCTAAAGCAACAGAGTGAGGTGCTCTTAAATAAATAAATAGATAAAAAAGACTTGAGTAAAGTGAAAGAGGAGAGTTCACCCCCTTTCTTCTCTTTTGTCCCATTCTTTAGAATTAACCATATTAACAATTTAATTAACTGTATTAACAATATAATGAATAATTCATTGTATATACATATCTTTTTAAAAATTTTACAATATTAAGGGAGTACAAATGGTTTTGGTTACATGGATTACTTTTGTAATGCTTGAGTCATGGCTATAGGTGTGTCCATCACCCAGATAGTGTTCATTGTACCCATTAGGTAGGTTTTTGTTTCTCCCTTCCTACTTCCTCCTCCCTGTTTGATTTCCACTGAGTTTTACTTCCCTATGTGCACATGTGTGCTCATTGGTTAGTTCTACTTTAATAATGAGTACACATGGTGTTTGTTTGTCCAATTTTGAGACACTTCAGTTAGGAGAATGACCTCCAGTTCTATACAAATTATTGGAAAAGGCATTAATTCATCCTTTTTATGGCTCAGTAGTACTCCATGGTATACGTAAACCACTAAAAAGCTTCTGCACAGCTAAGGAAGCAATCAACAGAGCAAATATACAACCTACAGTATGGGAGAAAATATTGGCAAGCTACACATCTGATAAAGGGCTAATAACCAGAATCTATAAAGAACTCAAGCAAATCAGCAAGCAAAAAACAAACAATTCCATTAGGAAGTGGGCAAAAGTCATTAACTGAAGTTTTTCAAAAGACGATACACAAATGGCCAATAAACATACAAAAAAATGCTCAACATCACTAATCATCAGGGAAATGCAAATTAAAATCACCTTACCCCTAGTAGAATGGCTTTTATTAAAAGTCCCTAAACAATAGATGCTGGCATGAATGCAAAGAGAAAGGAAGCTTATACACTGTGGGACTGAAAATTAGTACAATCTCTATGGAAAACAGCATGAAAATTCCTCAAAGAACTAAAAGTAGAACTATCATTCCATCCAGCAATCCCATTACTGGGTATTTATCAAAAGAAAAGAAGTCATTTTATCAAAAAGACACCTGCACTTGAATGTGTATTGCAGCACAATTCACAATTGCAAAGATGTGAAATCAACACAAGTGCCCATCAATTCATGAGTGGATTAGTAAAATATCTTTTTCTAATAATGAGGTATGCAAATGTATAATACACATTTTCTCTTTCCAAACAAACAAAAAAAATCATTTGTGCTGAAAGTTCAAAATTGCCAAAAAGAAACATTTGCAACAGCTTTTTTGATTTTAGTTTGGTTTATTTCTCAGTTTAAAATATGTCCTGGACATTTTTTCCATGTAAATACATATTCATCCATCTCATTTTTTAACACCTTCTAGGAAGTCATTTAAACATTTTTACTAATTAGTTATTGTGAAATTCTTTGTAAAATAAAGGAGACTACCCTTAAAATAAATTGAATAGTAGATAGCAACTTAGCATTGTGAAGATTTAATTAAATAATTCAGGAAAATGCTTAGCAAAAGCCCAGCACATAGGGAATGATTAATAAATAAATATTAACCACTATGATTTTGATGAAAATGATTAAATTTGACCATCTGTCTGGACTCAGTCTTGATACATTTTTATTGTTAGAGAAGTGGTTTCTTATATATACATAATTACCCAATATGTATAATATTCTCCACTTTATTTCTTCACTTTAAGGACCCCACCTGGGCTCTGCCATATGGTGGAGGTGGGTGCTGTGTCCTGGAAAGACTGTCAGACTCAGGTTGGCTCCCTCCAGGATCTGCCCAGCTCATGACTATCCAGGTCAGTGCCAAAATTGAACGAAAAACCAGCCTATCCATCTGTCAGTTGGTGAGGCAGCAAAGAAGGTATTTAGCTTCTAGGGCATTTAAGAACCTAAGTGAGCCCTATCCGAAAGAAAGACTCCTGCTGGGTGGGAGTCCGTCCTTTGAGCCTTTGAAACCAGTGGGGATTTAAATGGATGTAATGACTCCTGAATAGCCACCAGGTAACCAGTGGTGCAGCCTACCCCACTGGTGGGAGATGACTCACAGGGTGCGATGTGGGTAACAAGTCCCTAGGAGGAGGGAAGAGGGGTATCTGGGGTCTCAAGAAGGGGATGAAATGCTGACTGTCAGCTCTGGGGCAGAGGAGGGGCGTCTTCCCCCCGAAGGGGCAAATGGCAAATCCACACTGATAGACAGTGGCCTTCATCCTGTACATCTGATCGTTTTGTGATTTTCAAAACATCTTAAGTGTAATTATATCAAAGCCTGAAAAAGTAGTGAGTAAGGAAAAAACTGAAATAGATTATTTTTATGCAAACACACAATTCTGCTTTCAAAAATGTTAGGAGCTCAGGTAAATTGGTGTTAAAAAAAATCCAAGAGCACCTCACTTTCTAAACTGGAGTGTGCAGGAATTTACATGCATGTAAGGTGGTAGCCACAGTGGACAAATCACTACTTAGTCCTCTGCCAGAACATGTCTGTTTTCCTGTCAAGCTGGAAACTTGAATGGTTGCGAGTGATCAGATACACCACTGACCTCTGGACCATCATGTACTTTTGTCCTACTCTGTACAAAGGAATCTGGGGACCTGAAACCAATGCTTCACAGTTCTTGAAAAGCATTGTGCCTAGAAGGATATCTTGTTGTGCTGTGTCTACCAGAAGGGGGCGCCTTTTTATAATTCGCACAGAAGCCTTGCTAGGGGAGGTGCTGCCTGGACGGAGCAGCAGACTAGTTTTGGATCTCAGCTGAGGTGTCTTCCAGCAGCATCATTCCTGTTAACGTAACAGCCATTCTCAATCCTACAGATTCATAGGATTGTAAGGACTCGTGGAATTACAAACCAGTTAAATATCTTAGAAATTACCAATTCCAACCCACTTTATAGATGAGAGAACTGAAGCATAGAGATGTAAAGAGTTTTGCCCAAGTTTAGATAGCTAATAATAATTTTTATTAAATGATACTTAATGAGTTCATTTATAGACCCCCCTTTTTAAAAAAAACTAATGCATCCCTAAAACTCTATGTATTTATTAACTGAGGCTTAAGCTATTAATACAATCTCAAGCAGTCATGTGAAAATAAAGATAATTTGGCTTATTCTTTAGATCATAAATATTTAATCCTCAGTGTAGATTTTCTGATTCCATCCCTTTGCTACTATTCTGTTTTTAACTAAAATGTTGCAGTCACTTCCTATGTGAAGTCTTTCTTCTCCCCTCCAGTATGGGTTGGGTATCCCTCCCAGGTTGGGTCGCCTGAGCATCATCTTGGGCTTTCTGTCTCATAACTTTTGTGACATTGTCTTGAAATTATCTATATAATGTTGGTTCCCTAGTAATTTGTAAGCTCTATGAAGATGAAGACTAACTAGGTATCTTTTTGTTTTTTACTATTGTATCCCCAGTACTTAAAATAGTGTTTGAAACTATAAAAAGGGGCTAAATAAACATTTACAGAAAGAAGAAGGAAGGAAGCAGAGATGGAGGGAGGGATTGACATAGAAATTGATATGAAAAAGTGGAATGGAAAGCACATGTTAAAGAATAAAAGTTATAAGTAGAAATAAATGTGAAGAATTGACTGGTTACCTAATTTACAAAGTTTTAGAATTTTTCAGTAAGTAGTTGGCAGAGCATAACACAAGTCAGCAGAGCTTTCTGTCATTATTTGTCTACTCACAGGCAGTGTTACTGGAGGCATGTGGCAGAAATGCTCTGAGGGGGCTCTCTGTGATTCTGCTTCCTGGTGTTCACACCTTTGTGTAATTCCTTCTCACTGAATGTGGCCAGGACCTCTGACTTGTCTCTAACCAAGAGAGTATGTCAAAGGTCATGAGGTGTCATTCTTGTGATTGTGTTACATTTGTATAAGATTCTGTCTGGCTCTCAGACTGCTCTAGAGATTTTCCTTGCAGGCTTGTTGAAGTTAATAGCCATGTTGGGGAGGCCCATGTGACAAGGAACTGCAGGTGGCCTCTGGGCACTGAGGGTGACCTCGAGGAGCTGAGGGCAACCTGCAGCCAGCGTGCAGCAAGAAGCCAGGGCGTCAGTTCTGCAACTTGTGAGGGAATGAATTCTGCCAGTAATCCTAATGAACTTGGAAACAGATTATTCCCTAGTTATACCTCTAGATGAGAATACAGCCCAGGTGACGTCTTGCTTGCAGCCTTGTGAGATCCTAAGCAAAGGACCCAACTAAGCATGCCCAGTCTCTTAACTCACAGAAACTGTGAGATAATAAATGTGTGCTGTTTTAGGATACTAAGTTTGTGGTAATTTATTAGACAGCAATACATAACTAATATATAAAGTGGTTATAAAGGAGCTATAAAAATAAATAGCATCTCCATAGAAAGAAAGAAAGAAGAAAGGGTTAAAAAGGAAGAATGAGAGAGAGAAGGAAGGAGGGAGGGAGGAAGGAAGAAATGAGGAGAGGTAAGAGAAAGGGAGAGAAAGAAGAAAAGAAGGAGGGAGGAAGAAAAGATGGAAGGAATATGGGCCTCAGTTAAAATTTCTGTATTTTTTTTTTAGGTTTGATTTGGTAATTTTAAAATCGGCACAGAAAACATCCATAGAAATGATCTTATAAGATTTTAAGAAAATGATGAACATCAGATATTTATCAGACCTGCAAGGGAATATAAGAAATCTGGCAACCTGTCACCACTAAAGTTTAGGCAAATTTGTGTGAGTGAATTCTGTGAATACACAGGACTGGAAAAGATCTTAAGAAGACAAATAGTCTGCATTTGTCTTCAGATAAGGCTTTTCCTACATCCTTCCAAACGATGATGATGATGACATGAATATTATGAGCTTTCATTTATTGAGTTCTTCATATACATCAGACAGAATAAGAAGAAACTGATGTTTATGGAACAAGTAATCTTATAGCAAATAACAATGAACCTCTCTCAATAAGCCACAATTATTATTTTACACACACACACACACACACACACACGCACACGCACATAGTCAGAGACATATAGAAAGTACCTTGCTACAAGTCACCAGCAACTAAACTGCAAAACTGTGATTCAAACCAATGTTTGATAATTCTTCTTTTGAGACAGTGTTGCTCTGTCACACTGGAAGAGTGCATTGGTGTCATCGTCATTGTAGTTCACAGCAACCTCAAACTCCTGGGCTCAAGGGATCCTCTTGCCTCAGCTTCTCGAGTAGCTGGGACTACAGACACACTCCACAGTGCATGGCTGATTTTTCTATTTTTAGTAGAGACAGGGTCTCGCTCTTGCTCAGGCTAGTCTAGGCCTCCAGAGCTAATCAAATCCTCCTAGAATTACAGGCATGGGCTACCAGGCCCCGCCTAATTTCTGACTTTTATGCCACACTTTAAGACAAAAAAATACTATATAGGTAACCATCCTAATTCATTCCACTCATTGTATACTCAAAAAATGATGAATATGTTATGAACATATTTAGCAAATTTAAATACTCGGCAAAGCTGTGAAAAAGTAATTAATAGAAGAGTACTTCAAGTGGCTAATAATATATGGTAGAATGGTCATCCTTTCTAATAACTAGAGAAACACAAATTAAAATGAGATACCCCTTTACATTCATCAGGTTGGTAAAAATTAGAATTTTCAATAATACTAAGTGTTGTTAAGGCAGTGAGACTTGGGAACCTTAGTGGGAATCTACAACTGATAAGTAGTTCGGTTTGCAATATTTGGAGAAATTTAGCACATGTACCCTAGATCCAGCACTAGGGTCTCCTACCTATTTCATAGGAGCTGGTATCAAACAAGATCTATTATTAGGAAATGGATAGGTAAGATGTGTTGGATGTCTACTATCGAATAACATGCAGCAATTAGAAGCAATGAATTAGTATATATAGCATTAAAAATAAAGTGTTTAGTGAATAAATAGTATGACAGAGAATGAAATCTAATGCACAATACCACTTACGTAAATTAACATGCATGCACATAATGAGTTTATGTATTTTTCAAGGATATTTATACATTCGATGACATATATCAAACTCATTAGAATGGCTGCCTGTGGGGGAAGAAGAAATGGAAATGAAGTCAGGAATGAACTGGAAAAAAAAATCAAGAAAAAGAAGAGAGGGGCCTTGACCAGACTGATAATGATTGAACATTGTGAACTAGGAAGTGTGACTGACTCATCTCTTGGCACTTGAAGTCTCCCAAAAGACAACTTAGGACGTGTGGAATGAAGCTCTATTGTTATTGGCTGAAGAGCTTATGCTGCCCTGAAATATGTGAATTAAAAAACAAATAATATATTACCCAACTTTTTATTGGGCAAAGAAGCTACATCAGAAAAATGCACTCTAAAATGCTAAGGGCACAGAGGAAAATTTTTTCTAAAAATAAAATAATTAATTTCTTAGATTTGTACTTGGAGAAAACACAGTGGCAAAAGTTTTGGGTAGGTGTTAGAACTTGTGCATTGTCTTGTCTTAATGGAAGAGAATCTGTCTGACAAAATCATTGCATTTGAGCAGAACAAGTCTGTGGTAGATGCTTATGCTACGTATAAACAGCAAAAAAGAGTGTTTCAGCCTGGGTTCCAACACAAATCCCTTTCTTACACTCTCTAGCCAAAGGCCGTGGGACCTGCACATTCAGGTCGATGTAGACACCTAGCTCAACAAAGCGGAACACACCAATGGAATTGTTCTCTTATCCTGGTCAATCTGATTTCACAAAGAAGAAATTACTAGGAATAACTGATACGGTCTTTCTCCAAATAATCACACACCTTTAACATTTTTAGATATGGGATCTGAAATATACTTTCAGTTCATTGTTTAAGAACTCACTTAAGAACTTAGAAATTATACATGAATAAATGAATAAATAAATAAATAAATGAAAGCAAGCCAAACACAATAGAAAAATCTAGGATACAGGTGCTTACCCTAATGTAATTATCACTCTTGGCTACAGATTTGAGGAAGTATGTTCAACAATAAATGTTATGATTTGGCTGAAAATGATTTTTGGCTATTTTGATAAGTATCAGATAGATGGAGGAAAAGGAAAAAAACAAGCTGAGTAAGAAATAACTTCATTTATCTAAACTTTTTGACAGTATTTTATGATGAGGTATTTTATATAAGTGATTCATCACTTAACCTGACGACTACTTCTTTTTAGTTCATGCCCGCTTTAAAAAACTCTAAATGCTTTCAGTAGAGTTTTCTAGTATCTATCTTAATTAGAAATTATTAATAACTATACATGTGTAGGTATAAAATCTCCAGGTATCCATCAACTATTTTAATGTGCTGTAACACAGTAATGTCTACAAGGGCCATTGAAGAATGCAGGCTTGGCATTATGCAAATAGCTCTGAACTTCCACATGTTTACAAACCCAATCTGCCTTTTATTGGTATTTTTCCTCTGTTTTCTTTTTCTTCTTTCTACTATAATTGTTCTTTTAGCTGTTATACCCTCATTTGGCTACCCTCATTCCTATCACAGTCTCATCCTTTCCTGTGGAAAAAAAAAATACATGGGATTTATGACAACCATGTGGAGAAGTTACTTTCTCATTACTTCAGGGTATGTGTATCCACCACAAGGGAAATCCTAAAAGCTTCATGGTACCTGGAGTAAGGAATGCTTTCTGTTCAAAATTATTTTAAATCAAGTGTTAAGATTTTTCTTAGGATTTTCCTGTCTACTAATAGTTACATGTGTTCCACTTGGGGTTCATATTTCATTTCATTCCACAAGGTGATCAACCAAAAGCACCAGATAGAATTTTAGTAGTACCTATTTTATTTTGCAGGTCCTGAATTTTACTAGTGAGTTCAAAATAATGTTTTTTTTTTCCTTTTCTCTCTTCTGCTAACTGCAAAATTTTCAGAGACTAACAACATCTGAATCTTATTTGGTTCTAGTTATAGCAACAGCAAAACTTAGCACTAGAAGGTACAAACATTACTTCATCTGAAGAGGTATGAATAAAACTTCCCAGTCTTTTTTCTCATTAGAATGCTACTTTCCAGATACACAGAGTAAACCTTGTGAATGGAGCTATGTCTACACGCTTAGCAGGGGAATTGTAGCAAAATTATAGTAATCACCTTTTTGTTGGAAGTTCTCTGAAGTTGGGCTGTTAGCATAACCAACTGTACCTGAAGTGAGACCTGCAAACAGAGCCTTTCAAACACGAAATACAATGCCCTATTCATAGTGGGCACTCTATAAATAGCAGAACACCGTATCCTTTCTCTTAATCCTTAAAATAGCCTTAACTGGTAAACATTATTATTTCGTTTTTAAGAATAAAAAGATAATAGTAACCACTTGGCCCCACTTGGTTATTATAAAAGTAGATATATCGGACTACCCAAGCTGGTTACACAAGCTCAGTGGTGAAACCATTTCTGAATTGGTCTGTATTCTCTCAACTTAAGAATCTCCCCTTAAGCATTAGCCAACATCTCTCTTTGCAGAAGTGCAATTGCTTCTTTGCAGAAGCGCAATTGTTGAAGAAGGATTGGGTGCGCTGGCTCTGCACCATGGGACATACTGCCAATTTCATCAAATGACCATGGAACAGCTCAAATGCCTACAGGAATAATTTTCAATGTGTAAGCACAGTCAGAGAGTACACAAGGATAGCAACACGGGTCTAAAAACCATGAATTGCAATATGTTGGGCTCCTACAATCACAGTCTAATCCAATAATGTCTTAAACAGGTATTTAGATCCTTTTTCAAGGGTTCACAGGTTATTTTCCTAAAAGAATGAAAAATGCTAGAAAATTATCTTCTAATCTGTAACTACATTTCTTTAATATTATTAAATAATAAGGTACGGCCAACCCTAATGTCATACCGAGAAGATGTTCCCATGTAAATCTAACATCTTTAGTATACTCTCAAGCCACAAATACGATTGCATCACAAATTTACATGTAGTGGACGGCCCCTCCCTAAAGAACTCTACTCCTTAAAAAGTAACAAAGCATTAAGCCAACAAGTTAAAGGTGATAATTTTCAATGAAGAAATCTATCAAAAATAATTGAATAAGTTCGCCATTAGTGGCAGAAATAAAATAGTCCACACTTGAAGTATTCCGTGATACTATAAAAACGTTTCAACAATGGAAAATTCAACAAGACATATATGCATATATGAAATTTTTCTCCTGAAATATGTATACATTAGAAGAAATATAATGGCAACTAAAATTTTAACGAAATTTTTAACTTGATTTAAGAGTGTCCAGTGGAAAGGTAGTTTTTAAGCATAATGCAACAATAAAACAGCAATAATTAAAACATCTGCAATTCATGAAATTCAATTCATCCTTATACTTTCCACCTTAAAATTCAGCAATTCATCCAGGTTATAATAATTATTTTGTAATTTATCCCAATTTAATAATATTACAAGATTAACTTATCTGCAACTTCCCTTTAATATTCTAGGATTAAAAGTTCTTCCCAAGTTTTTAAAAATAATTGACATTTTCTTCCCCTTGATGTATATGAGGAGTTTTTTAAAAAAATAAATAAACACCTGTGAAATATGAGTGGGCATCCTGCTATGCATTATCTTGGTTTAAATCAGTAAGGGTTAGAGGGAAAAATACTCACAAAAAGATAACTGCCATCCAGACTCTTCCATTAGTTCATTTTATATTTTCTTTCTTTTTTCCTCCTTGATGAATGAGAAGAAAATAAATCTTTGGCATTCCCAGTGAGTGACTCTGAAGTGTAAACTCCATGAGATCATCTAGATGCACAACTGTCCGACAACATAACATTAAAGGCAGTAAATAAGATTGTTCAAAAGACCAGCTGAAAAGCCCCAGTTTCTGTCTGTGGCCATGACTGAAGCTCATGATTTGGACACTGCAGCTGAAACCTGCAAGACTCATGTGCTGAGCAACAATGAAGATACTGTATAATCAACCAGAATTACAGAAGGAAGAAACAAAGTGCTTTTAGTCCATAAAAGAAATGATTATCACGAGGAAAGAGAAGTGACTGTTGGATTTAAAAGGCAATCAGAGAAAAAAAAATATTTATGTATGAAAAATGTCACCACCTTACTCCCAAAAGATGTTAAAATAAAGAAGAAAAATTTCCAAAGGATATATAATAAGCTCACAGATGAAAAAGCATTTAACAAGCCATTTTCAGCTGTACACTTTGCTAAATGACCTGCAAAATTAGAGAAATAAAGTGATTCATTGTTGAGGTCCATTATCTGAAGAGTACACAGTGTCCAGGAGTTCTTTTGCTTCTTTCATCAGAATCAATGTGAGGTTTGTGTTAGTAAGAATCGTGTAGCTTAAAAACAAAAAGAAGGATAAAGCTAGAGAAGTAGTACCAAGCCAAGAAACAAAAGACAGTGTCAACAATGTTCATTTCTCAATGTGGTGAAGGCTTATTAAAATATACCAATTTTTTTTTCCTTCAGCTAGTATATGTAAGTTAAAAATCTCCAATGCTTCTGAAAAGGTTGTTTCTACAAATGATACACTCTAAATACCATTCAGTAGTTGTTATTGAAATTCGGCTCATCAAAATCTGTACTTATACTTTTCATGTGGCAAAGATGCCACTATGCTTTTCAGTTAATTGTGTAATACCTCGCCTCTGTTTTGTTTCATGTGCATTTGTGTCAACAATTTCAGCTTATAACTGTGGTTGTATTCCTTTTGCATCTCAACACACCTGATGTAAACTTTATTCTCTCATCAGTACCAGTGATTCATGACAGCAGCCATGAAACCTTCTGCAGGAGGCGATGTTAAGTGTGAGAATCTCTCTCTAGTGGGAAGCTGAGACGAGATTGCACAGTTAAGCATAATTCCTCAGGAAATTCCGATGTGACCCCCAGAGGTGGTAAACACCTTCTCCTTCTGAGAATCACTAATCTATCCAGGGGTTCAAAATTCCCTCCCTTCCGCTTTTTTTAATGCAAGTATGGATCCCTTCCCTTTGGAGAATTATTGACCATTGAATAGAGCCAAAGTGTTTATTTTTTTCTTCATGCCTTCAGGCTGACATGCTTCTAGAACATGGTGTGTAGGTGCTAGATGCACCAAAGGCATTCATTAACCCACATTTGGTAGAGCTGGTACTTTGATTTTTTTTCTTACAGCATTAAAAGATTTATGCCTATCTACAAGCTTGGTTATGCTCACCACGTAAGAAGGTTGTCAGGGACTAAGGTATCTAGACAGGCCATGTGGTAGAATGAAGTTTCACTTTGGCTTATTTGCTCAGCGATTCTAATCAAAGCTAATGAGCCGTAGATCAAAGTGATACATTGACAGTAATATCAGCAGCCTTAAGTCTAAGTAAATTATCTGGGCTTTTTGCTCAGATATTTGGCTGTCAAGAAGATGGAAGGAAGAGATCAGGCCGAGGCTTGCTGTGACTGCATTCACTAGCACCTGAAAACAATTAGATTCAGTAGCCACACAAGTCCTTAAGTGCTTCCTGACTATCCCAATGAGTGAATATAATTATATGACAAAACAATCTCGTTATAGCTAGGCATTGTCATCCCACAGTGGCTGTTACGGTAGCTGCCATTGCTCTATTCAGGATCAAGGCACTCAATCCCCCAGACGCCAGGAGTGCAGGCTGCTGAAGGCTCACAGCTAACCCCCTCTCCAGGACTGTCCTTAGCCAAGATCTTATTCCCTCCTGGGGGGAAAGAAGGGGTAGCCATACAATACAGGGCCAGGACTAAAAGTCAGACAAAGGAGAAATTGGCGTTGGGTGCTAAAAAAATTCAGTAATCAAGATATACAGTATTTAATGTAATATTTTAAAAATCAAAAAATGCAAAAAATTTGTGAGGGTAAAAATATCACAATTTTACATAAAAATATCATCAGTGGGTCCAATTTTTCCTCTTGCTCAAGGCTCTAATGTGTCTCCTCAGAGCATCTTAATATTTTTAATGCATTATTTTTAAAAGAGTAATTAATACCAAAATCCACACTGAAAAAATACTGAAATTTTTAAATAAAGACTCATTTTTGCATTTAATTTACATTAAAAAATAAGGTATTAAAATATTATTTATCTTGGTTACTGAGTTTTTCAACACACCCTAAATTTTGTCCTTAAGACAAGTACCTCACTCACCTTACCTTAGTCCCAGCGTGGCAGGTTGACTCAGGGGTACCAATGCCTGACTCCTTTGCCTGAGAGGGAGACGATGCTGAAAGGCTGACAGAGTCCTTGTGGGATCAGCTGAAGCATTTCTTATGACTTCATCACAGTACAATTCTGCTCTGCTCACTTCCTTACCTGTGTGATTCTCAAGAGTACTCCTGAAGACAAGTCCCTATCCCCACGTCTGTTTCCCCTAAGGCAGCATCATAGAAGAGAGGTGAAAACTGGGACTCACAGAACTTGAGGAACTTGCCCAAGTTTTTAGAGTTACTGAGTGTCAAAAACCCAGGTTAATCTGACATAAAACCAGTGTTCCTCATCGTAACACCCTAGAGACTGGGGACAGAATATGGGGACACAGTACAATAAGTCAAAGGTAAAACCCAGATACCAACAATCCCCATGTACTCTCCTAATTGAAAATTCTAACTGTGAGCTAGAAACCAGGCTCTCTGGTTTCTGGGAAGTAGGCCTCTGATTCAATGTCAGACCCTGTGGCCAATGGAAAAATGCCCCCCTGCCAAAGGTGTCTACATCCTAATCCCCGGCACCTGTGAAGGTGTTAACTTACACGGCAAAAGGGACTGTGCAGATGCCATTCAGTTAGGGAGCTTGAGCATATTCTGTATTATCCAGCTGGGCCCAAATAGAATCACAAGGGTCCTTATCCGGGACAGAGGGAGGCGGGAAAGTTAGAGAAGGAGATGTGATGACGGAAGTCCAAGTGATGGGACCATGAGCCAAAGAAGGCAGTGGCCTTTAGAAGACGGCAAGTTAAAAGAACAGATTCTTCCCTAGAGTGTGCAGAAGGAACGCAACTCTGCTATCACCTTGATTTTGGTTCTCTAAGACCCATTTTGGACATCTGTGACCTCCCAGAAGTGAAAGAAAGTAAATGTGTTATTTGAAGCCACCCAGTTCGTGGTAGTTTTTCACAGCAGCAATGGGAAACTAATAGAGACCCCTACAGCTGTGTTTTTCCCCGGGCACCATGGCATTGCCCATGTTGCTGTGAGTTGTCATGGATCCCTAGCAGAAATCAGGCAGAATCATCAGAGGAATTTAATGAAGACTTCTAACTTGTATTATATTTTAAAAAATTTTCAAAAGAACTTGCATGTTTGGAAGGATTGATGATCTGTACTGACTGCAGATGGTCATGTTCTCCTGATGACAGATGGAAGGCTAGGACACGCGGGCAATCTACATGAACGCAGGAGAGAAATGATTGACATCGCAAGCCAGCACAATCCAGGGACTCTTTATACAAGCACAATTTTTACTTTTCTGATTCTTCAGTCATGTTTTTTGAATTGTGGCAGCAGTTGAACATTCCTATTATTTTAATACGGAACCAATTGTTCTATTTTTTTACCCTTTCCTGCTGTACTGGAAGAGTTTGTAGTTTAAGCTCCTCTTGCATGTAAGCAAAAGTAGATACTTTTAAGATTTTTTTATTGATTAGACATTTAGGTCTGATGGGCCATCAAGGCATATTATAAAAAGGTGAATGTTGAAGATTTCTTTTTCCACGTTAGTTATAATGAAGAGGACAAAATGCCTTGGCTAGAAGCTACAACAAGGGGATTTGGAACATCAGCAAAATAATTTGAACAGAAACAGGAGAGAGCAGGGTTTCACTCTAGGCAAGGAAGGGGTTCTCCCATGAGGATGAATTAGAAAAAGGGAAAGGAAAGTATGTACGTAAGTAGGGGGATGAAGGAAAGGGGGCAAGGGTAGGTAGTTATCACCAAGGGGACACTGAGCAAACTTGCAATGATATTCTTGCCCCATGTGTGTGCCAATGAGATATGGTTCTAAGGCCAGTGACCCCATAGAAGCAAAATCAACACTGGAGAAGCCACAATTTTTATCCACATGGCCATCTCTTGTCCCGCTCAGTTAGCTGCACTTGCTCTGTGCCTCCTGGGGATTTCAATCCACCAATTAGCGTCTTGTTTGCTGACCTCCCTGATGGAGTGAGACCTATCTATGTCCTTACATTTTGTTTTGTTTCTGTCTGAATTACTCTCACCTCACAATGCCCCAGGACATATGTGAGCCCAGGAAAACGGGAGTAGAGTCCTAGACATTGAATAGGATGGTGTAACAAGGACTCTTGGGGAGTAAATGGAGCCAGCCTGATTTGATGTCCTCCCAGCATCTACCCACATTTCAGGTGAGCCGGGACAATGGTTAATGGCTCCCTTTACATGATAATAAAATAATGTGTAAATGTAAGGGCCAGCTAGCACAGAGGAAGGACTATAAAGGTCAAAGTTCTTTTTACATATCAACACAGTCTTTGGAAATAGCTTACTAGTCAATATGGATGAGCATGGACCTTTATGGCTGCTCCTTCCTTGATTTGGAAAAGTGTCAGACCAGGCGGCAATCAAGTCACTGATACTCTTAGCAGTGTAGGCCCCAGTGAACTCCTAGTTAACCGTAGAGTGGTGCAGCCTTGGTACTGTCCTGGAGAAAGAAACACATGGAAGAATTACAATTTTGAACAAATAATTTACCATGTTGCAAATTGCTTTATAGGTGAAAGTTGAGTAATTTTCTCCATTCGTAACTAAAATTTGTGGAGTTTTCAAAATGTAGTTGGTCAGCTATGGTAGTGCCTGAGTGCCTTCTAAAAGTTTATATTGGACTAAGTACTGTGGAGGGAGAGGTGCAAAGGATCAGATGGCAAGCTTGCAGTGCAGCCTTTGGAGCTGTCTGCCCAGCAACCTTCTGATCCACAGAGGTGGGCCTGGGTAACCTTTTTCACCTGGTGGCCTCCCTTCTGGCCGGAGTGTTGGGACTGGGGGCTCGGGGACTACACATGGGCTGTATGTGGCTAAACTTGCAGCATGGGAGCAGTGAAGCATGTGTGAGAACTGGACAAAATCAGATCTGCCGGTATGAGGGCTCCCCTACTGTCTGGCACTGTGCCTCGCATAGAGTGGGTCTTCAGTGAATATTTCTCAAGTGACTTGAATTTGTAAATGGACGAATAGGTGAGTTTGCACCAACATGCAGAAAATACCAGAGAAAAGGTATGGAGTCCTGCTCACATTCCAGTTTCTGGTTCCAGTTCCTTCCTGCTTCTCAGCTCCACTGCTGACTAAGTTTCCATGAGCTTACATATAACCCAGGCCATCCTAAGTTGGTTTCTGCTACTTGCAAATTGTAGAGCAATCACTAATAATGATGTTCTGTAGTTTGGGAGAACTTGGAGTCTACTGTGAGACAATCATGAAAAAATTTATGCATCTGTGTAGCTGATTCTCTCTCCCTCTTCACATATGTGTATATTTATATATGAGTGTGTGTATGTATATATTTATATAATACTATTTATGTGTATATATGTATATATAAATGCATATATATGAATGAATTAGGCAAATTTATCAGTGTCCCTGAGTTCTATTCCTTATCTCTAAAATAAAAGAGTTAGATCTAAAATTTTAAAAGGCATATGCTTTCCAGGAATTATGTCAGTGCTTTGTTGTAAATCACCAGAAGGTATACTGTTACCAGAAAAGAGTGCCCAGTATAGGCACTTTGGGAATTCATATACATTCCATGTTGTACCATTGCTGGAAACAGTTTGGCATCTCCTTTGGGAAGTGCATTCAGAAGTGTTCACACATTATTTCAACTCCTTCCATAGAGGCAGATGTCTGATCTGATGAATATGACAATTGAGGATGCTGGGAATGCCAGTTTGGGTAGAAAAGCAAAATTCAGTGGGAAAATGGCAGTGAGAGTTTTTCCTGAGAAATGGTCCTGGAGGTAGACCCACAAGGAGTACCATGTCGGTATGCATAGAACTTTGGCGAGGCTGACATACCAAACTGAAGTGTCAGAAAGGTTGATAACTTGCAGCTGTGGTCTGCAAACTTGGCTACCCTGTTTGTGGATGGGGCCTCAATATCCCTCCCGCATCGAGCACCATGTGGGGCAGGTGCTAGATGTTCAATAAACATTGGATGATTGATTAATCCAAATTTATAATAACACTTATGAGTGTTTGAATCAGGTGCTTTTCTTACTTCACACTGTCAACAATCCTCTTTCTACTCCATTTTTAAAAATTAGGAAACTGAGACATAGACAGTTTATGGAACTTGCCCAGGTCACATTAAGTGACCAAGGATGGCAAACTCAGGTTGTGGGACTCCAAAGCTTGCCATGCTATACTGCCTCTGTCTTCTTGGCCGTAATCAGAGGCAAGTGAGAAGAGAATAAAGCATTTTCCCTTATACCTGGTTTTTAATGTATAAACATACTCCATACAATAGTATCGATCTGAACCATAATGTTCTCCTGAATAGCATCATCTGCCTAGAAAATAAGGTTAGAGGATCATAAGTGTTTCAAAAAATGTGCATAAGTGTTTTCACAATGTGGAAACACATGAATTTCTAGCTGTTACTTTCACTTTGTATTTCCAGCGATGTCTGAAAGGGCAGCGCACCTTCTGTAGCACTCCTCTCTAGACCTCTCAGCTGTTCACGTGGGTTTCACTGCCATGTATCATCATTCCCCCTTCTCCTGGATGCCTAAGGTAGGGCACTTTTGCCACCCACTGAAGTTCAGTTGTAAGATAACAGCTTTATGGGAATAACAGAGAGGTTAGTTTTTTTCCCCAAATTACTGTTGAGAAAATGGAAGCAAGCAGGTTCTCCCCAGATGCCTGATTTCTAGTCAGCATGCTGCCTGAGGCCCCTGGTTGAACACATTTCAGCCATCCTGTGCCTAAGGAGAAAAATACCACTCCTGGCTCACGTCGCTATGGTAACTGATACTCAGCAGGCAGTTGCAGTTTCATTTAACATAACTGGCTTTTAGAACTTGCAGGGAAAGTATGCTTTCACACAAGAGAAAAGGGAAGATGAGCGATTTAATTAATGGGTCTCAATTTAACATAAGGATACAGGTCACTTCCACTGTTTGACCGTATAGGGTCTAGCTCCACTTTATAGCTGTATCAGATCTAAGGCATGAAAGGACAGAATATTTCTCTCATCATATATGAAGTGCAAAGAGTGGGCAGAAGAGACGAAACAGGTTGTGTTGGACCCTTTGCAAAAAGATTTTTCACTTTATAAAACCATCTCGGCTTGAGAGTGTATAGAAGAATTGCTTTCTCTTCTCTCACCCACAAAGAAGGTCTGAGAGATGGGTTGCTAGGCAACCTCACACCGAGGGCCGGGGCGCTTTGAAATTAACATAGCTGACCTCCCCATCATCTCTGCAGCTCTGCTATTCAAAACGATTTTATGAGGCTGTAGGACTGGAGAATATAGATATAAAATGTAAATATAAAAATAAAGAATAAGGGAAATAAATCTAACTTTTTCAACCAAAGACCAGGATTCACTCAGTGAAAAAAGCCAGCAATTGGAAAGGTCAGGTTTGGGGAAAAAATAATGTTGGTTGCTATAAACCAGAAACTTGTATTTTGAATAATATAGGAAGAAAATTTTTCTCGCTATTCTTTCAGACGTGTTTACAACTGTCATGTAAACTATCACAGCAAAGGGTCTGAAAATATCTAAGTTCAAACAAAAAAAAATCAGTTTGTAATAATGTAGATCTACTACATATTTTTAACAAAAAGCTCAACTCTTCTTCCTCACCATATGATGGTTTGTGTAAGTTCCAGAGTCTCCTGCTCTCCTTTCTGCCACTACATCATTAATATGGTTGGCGTGGGAAGGCATGGCATTTATTCTGCAAGAAGATGAATATTTGGAAGGAAACTGCAAAGCTAGGCTAGGAAGCAGAGTGCATACTCTTATCATCAGTAAATTATTTAGTTTGATTTTTTAAATACTTCATGCCACTGGGAAATGATCATGGTAACATTTTAAAATAGATTGTTAAATTTATCAACATGAAATTAAAAATCAACCAAAGTTGGTAAGCTTGCGGGAGGTGGGAGACTGTGAACAAATCCTGAACTCTTTTTTGTAGGTTTGGATTTTGTTATGGGTGTTTGGGTGAAGCAATTCTGAAACCATTTTAGGTGGATTATAAGGTCGAAGAGATGAATAGGTTGAGGTTGTTAGGATCCAGGGTTTCATTGTGGAAGGAGAGTCATACAAATAAAAACTGGAGGACAGGAAGAAGGAGTTCTGTGGGGATGAATTGGAATGGGAGAGGAATGGTGTAATTTTGTGATTTCTAAAATACGTCAGTATGTGTGTGTACGTGCATACGTGCAAATGTGTGTATGAACACATATGTATGCATGTATATGTATATACACGTGTGTTTTCTATCTGCTGAAAGGGCCTACACTCTTGTAGCAATAAGCAGACTAAGCATTTAGATTTTTTTTTATTTAGAGAGAGGAGTCTTGCTATGTTGCCCAGGCTGGAGTACAGTGGCTATTCATAGGCACCATCATAGTGGACTACAGCCTAGAAATCCTGGGCTTATGTGATCGTCTTGCCTCAGTCTCCCAAGTAGCTGGGACCACTTGTCAGGCATGTGCCCTGCAGCACTCAGATCCATTCCCCAGTAAAGGAAATCAAGGCTGCTCGGAGAAATGGCTGATTCCAAGGCTGAGGCAGGGTACTTAGAAATTGAGCCTGGGACACTGGGACATATTTTTATGCTAGAAAGTAAGGAAGTGCTCAAAAAAAAAAAAAAAAGAATGATGGTGACATGTCACATGGACACAGAAATCAGCCTAAAGGAGCTCCTGCTGGCCAAATTTGAAACTATTTGAGCATCGAAATAATTAAGGATATTAATGAATTATGAAATATTAAAAAATAGATATTCACAAGACTGTATGATATTAAATAATGGATAAATGCAAAAAGTAAAAACAACAGCAATAAATAAGCAAGGGAGGGCCTCTTGCTTGCAGTGAAATGCTGTGATGACTGCTGGGTACACATGGAGAAGGTGCTGACATCAGAATTCTGTCCTTTGTAAACATCTCAGGGAATATAGGATCAGGCAAGAATGATGACGAATCCAGGGGACGTTTTCTGAAGAGGAGCTGTACATATGATCCACAAGTGTTCCCTGACAGATTGGTTATTAGTTGCAAGGGAGAAATAACTAGGTAGTGGGGAAATTTGACTGAGTAATCAAAATTAATTCAGCAGCAAGGGCAGACGGACATGTGTGCTTCCAGATGTGAGACCTCGAGGACACAACATCACTTACGTAGTATCGTGGGCGGTAATGTTTAGCTCAAACTGAATCATGAGGAAATATCAGACAAACCGCAAATGAAGAACATTCTGCTCCAAAAAAGGGAAAGGGGGGGAAAATATCTATGTTGTAGAAGACAAGGCTATGGAAATGCTCCAGATTAAATACGACTAAAGAGACATAACAAGTAAATGCAATATCTGATTGCAGAGCGGATCCTGACTGGAGGAAAAGAAAGGACATCATTGGATCAAGTGGTGGTAAATGGTGGTATATTGAAGTATCGCATCCATGTTAAATTCACTGAAGTTGTTAACTGTACTTTGATTATTATAAGGAGGGTATCCCTATTCTTAGAAAATACATACCACTCAAGTATTCGGGGTATATACAATGTTTGTAGCCTACTCTCAGAATATTCAGAAAAAGCACTTTATATTACATATATGTGTGTATATGCGTGTGTAAATGTATATATAAAAATCCGTATGTAGACACAGAAAACAAACGATAAAGCAAATGGGTTAAAATATTAGTAATATTTTAATATGTATCATGGTATGTAGGTACTCTTTGCACTCTTTATGCATGCGACTTTCTGTAAGTTTGAAATGATTTCCTAATGAAAAGTTATTTAAAAAAGAAAATTTGTTTTCTTTTTGTAGAAACATAATTTTTTTTTTTTTTTTTTTGAGACAGAGTCTCACTGTGTTGCCTGGGCTAGAGTGCCATGGCGTCAGCCTAGCTCACAGCAACCTCGGACTCCTGGGCTCAAGCAATCCTTCTGCCTCAGCCTCCCGAGTAGCTGGGACTACAGGCATGTGCCACCATGCCCGGCTAATTTTTTTTCTATATTTTTTTATAGTTGTTAGTTGATTAATTTCTTTCTATTTTTAGTAGAGACGGAGTCTCGCTCTTGCTCAGGCTGGTCTCGAACCCCTGAGCTCAAACAATCCGCCCACCTCGGCCTCCCAAAGTGCTGAAACGTAATTTTTATTGAAACCAGAATAATGAAGAAATCTATGAGAACAACAGCCTAACACATACAATAAGATATCACATTTTATAAGTAGTCGTAGATTTATGTGTTTAACTAAAGAAGTGACATCAGGATCCAGATATGTCTCGTTTGTCCCGTTTCTTCACTGGCCGCTGTGCGGTGTGTGTTCAATCATATTAACTTTGCTCTCGGGATTTCTCAAAATCCTGGACTTCCCCCTACCTCTGTGATCTCCCTCAAACTATCCTCTTCAATTGTGACTTAGCACAATGTGAGAAACATGATAAAAAAATTCTTCAAGAAACTATGTTAGGGAGTAGTTTTCATTTATTGACTAGATCAACTCCAAATATTGAACTTAAACTGTATGAAAAGAACATTTTCCATAAGTGCTTTAGCAGTTCAGTGCATTTTTTTCCTCCAAAGTTCTTTTAAGCTTAGCATATTTTTCAAAGAAAGTTTAATCTCTAGCTGTGAAATAGGACCAATTACCCTGAGTCATTATAAGTGAGGATACTACCGAATACTTCACAGCTCTGCTCTTCATGCTCCAAGTGTTTTTTAAGGTTCTTACATCATTTGCCCGTTAAAAATAAAACTAGGCTGCCTTTGGCGGAAACGGAAATAGTAATTACCTTCTTAAAATACCCTTATGTTTTTTTAAAAAACAGGGTTTCTTTTACATTGCCAAAAGAATTTGTTTGAAGACAGATAAAAATAACATACATACTATTTGAAAACAGCCTGGTTTAAAGATTGCCATTGATTCTAAGGTTATACCACTTGGAAGGAAGACATTTAGAACTTGCTCATTACTCAGCTTTCCTCATTTATGGGCTCAGATTGCTTTCACGGGCATTGTGCCAGATTCATTGATGTGCACTGGAAGGCAGATTGCAGAGTGAAACATTTTTCTAGAAAACATCTGGTTGTTAAGAAGAGTATTAAAAGGTGGGTAGCACATTTCTGTTCATAACTGTGATTTATTATGCTACGGTAAGTCCCCTCTAATCTGGCGGGCAGACTTCCAACAACCACAACCAGGAACCTGGAAATAAGTGAAAAATACCTCAGAGTCCAAGGAAAACAGAGGTCCAAGATCCCATGCATGCGAAGCAGTGGTACTGCCCTTAGGTCAAAGTCTATTTTGTTATAAAACTATTAATGCCAATTATCATGAGGGCTCCTGAGGCCACCTTTATATGCAGCCCATCTTTCTGTACTTCTTTTGTTTCTTTACTCTCCTTCCGAAAATCTTGCATCCCTCTTAAATCTAATTCTTCTAAACATCTCCTGGACTAGCCCCTTTCCCTACTCAGGTCTCCCTCTCTTCTCTTTCTTATATCTTCAATGTTTATTGGCTTTTCCCCCACACATATTAAAGGATGCCCAAGCAGCTCCTATCTTAAGAGATAAACAAACTTCTCATACCCCTTTGTGGGTATAAGTATACTTCACTCTCAGCCCTGTATCTAAACATTTTTCTGTACTGTCTCCAGTTTCTCTCCTTCCATTCACACGGCTACCACTAACCTACAAGAAAGCTGTGTTCACATTAGAAAAATGTGTCTTCTTCCTCCAAGAGGATGCAGGTGCAAGGTGCAGGACTTGGGAGGATTTCAGCCTCCACCTACTGTGTCCTCAGCTGGGTCACTCTGTGCAGTACACACACTGCACGGCCACACCTGGTGGCCCTATATGATTTCGATTATTTCCGCTAGCTTCTAATTTACTATATTTGGTAGGATCATCATTAAAACTGTTACTAGAATAGTAGACTAAAAGTACAGAAAACTGGTTTTGCTCTCAATTCTTCCTGTAGTTGCAGGGCGGTGCTCTTCACACCTTTTGGCAAGAGAAACTTTTTATATCCCCTCAGTAATTTCTACTTTATTACTACTGCTGTTACCATTCCTATTACCATTTTCTGGCAGAGTCTTTTTTTATCTTCCACTTCCTGAATATTTTCCTCTAACAACTGAAGTAAATCAAATTACATTTCGTATTAACACTTAAGTGCACATATAGTAATAACATTCATCGGGTGTCGGGCAGGAGGGAGGGGAGCGGATGGGTATATACACACCTAATGGGTACAGTGTGCACCGTCTGGGGGATGGACATGCTTGAAGCTCTGACTTGGGTGGGGCAAAGGCAATCTATCTAACCTAAATATTTTTACCCCCATAATACACTGAAATAAAAAAAATTAAAAAAAAACAGTAGTAAAGTGTGGGGATTAAGAGTTGAAAGGTCAGCTTTAGTTTTCTCTACTTATCCTTACTCAGCAAAATAGCTTTATATAGTCAGCAAAAAGCAAGTTGAGAAGGCTGTTCTCTAAAAAAACAAAAAAACTTTTTAGAGTGAAATATATGTTCATGGCAGTTACATTTTACAATGGCAAATAAATAAAAAATCTCTGATATTTCATCAGATATAACTGTTGATATAACAGTTATATTGTTATATTGATATATTGTTATATCAGTTATATTGATTGATTGTTATATCAGTTATATTGATATATTGTTATATCAATATAAACCCTATTGATATAACAATAGGGTTAGTTTCATCTAGTTTTGTGTGTATCTATTATCTATCCATCTATCTATTTTTTGAATATATTATTCAGTTACATTTTTCTCTTTTTCACTTATTTTGCGAGAATTTCAGCAGTTAAAAATCGGTTTAAAAAATTTAAATAAATATAAAATAAATAAATCTTTGAAAATGGTTTTTGACAACTACATAGTACTCCATTATTGGATAAATCTTAAATATCTGACCACTTCATGTCGGATGTTTGGTGACAACCAAAACAGCCAAAAAAACTGGTGTTATAGTTTTGTAACTGCAAACTTTGAGAAAATTTCTGAATATTTCTCGTGATAAATTTCTCTAAGTGGGATCACTTGGTCAAGGGACAGGGTCTGCCAAATTCCCTTCCGGAAGGCTGTACTAAACTACATTTCTACCAGCAGTGGATGAATGTGGTGATTTGCTTGCACCTTTGCCAACCTTGCATAAAAAAAAATTCTACTCTATCAGCATTGTTATATGAGCCTACTTTAAAGCTGTCCACTTGTCACCTCCAGTCCCAAAGTAGGAGAGCACCTGTGATTCTTAATTGGTCTTTTAGTTTTCAAAGTGATTCCATAACCTAGTGCAAAGTTCAACCTAATTGCTCAGCTGTCCATGCATTAGACCTTTCCAGATCTGCTGTAGCATCTTGACTTCTGAGGAAGAAAGTTATTTCATCGTACTAGTTGGATTAAGGTCAAAAGTGCACTAAATTTACAACTGCTTCCTTACCATGAGAGGGGGTGGCATCCAAATCACAGATCTATAGAAAATTCCTTCATTCCTGCTGTGCCCCTCCCCTCGCCATCCTGAGTGTAGTCCTCAAACTTTCATTTAACAGGTCATGGGCCTTAGTTCCTTCAAATAGCAATTCAGAGCAGACTGGAATCAAGGCTGCCTAGTCTGAGTTTCAGCTTTCACAGATTTGTGATCTTGCCCATGTGACATAAACCAATCCTTAGTAAAGAAGAAAAACATCAGAGGGTAGTAAGTGCTGTATAGAAGTTTAAAAAGGGTGATAGGGTATAGAATGACAGAATAGCTGCTTTACATTGTGGGCCTGGACACGGATATGGCCTCTCTCGGGAGGTGATGATAAGCCGATACCCAGTGAGAAGAGTGAGCAAGCCTAGAGAGAAGCTTAGAGGCAGGCAGCGGGGGTGAGGGGGCAGCAGAGTAGGGGAAGAATCCCAAATAGACGAGGGTGGGGCAGAAGTATGCACAAGGTGGATGAAATGAGATGCTGTATGTAGAGTCTAGCATGATGTTTGGTGGGTGGGGAGAGAGAAGAGGGGGAGGGAGGGGAAGAAGAAGGAAAAGGAGGAGAAGGAAGAGAGGGAATGAACGAGAATCTCAATCCTGTATGGGTGAGCTCTCTAGGGGACTTGTCTTTTTGTGTAGCTCTGGACTCTTCTCAGTTGCAGTTATTACTTGGCCACATTCTGCTTATAATAAGCAGAGCTACTATTTATTAAGAGCCTAAGTGAGTCATATTCATTATAGGTTTTATGTACATTCCCTCATTTAATACTTACAGCCTGAGGCAGGTTATTATCCTTATATGCTTCTTTATGGATGAGAAAACTGAGGCTCAGAGAGCCTATAACTTGGGAAAGATTGAGCCATCTAGTACGTGGTAGTGCCCAAACTTCAGTCCAGGCTGGTCTGACTTCAGATCCATGTTCTTGACTGTTACACTACCCTGCTCCTCAATTAGACTTCCCTTTGACAGTTTCTACGTTTGGGGGGACTGTTCATTACACTCAGTTCATCTTGTTTCTCATTACTTAGTTATCTCTGTGATAGAACACTTAGTTTCATCTGCTAGCTAGATGTAGACAAGAGCATTTTCTCTTATAGACACATTCTCCCTTAGGCATGGAAGCCTTCTTAATATAAAGGTGTGGGCTTTGAGGTTGGTTGGGCCAGTATGGAATCTAGATGCTGACACTCTTCTGTGACCTGGGGCAAATCATTTAGTTCAAGCCTCATCTTCCTCATCTGAATAGTAAGAATATTATTTCTTTGGGAAGTTGAGGGAGAATTAAAATACAGAAAGTAAGGAAAGTCTCTAGAATAACAACTAACAAATGGCAGATGCGAAAAAAATGGCTGCTTAAGAAACAAAAACAAAACCCTCATTTTATAGACAGGAAAATGCATTTGGAAATGTCTTGCGAGGGGAACAGATGCTCTACTTTCTCTATCCAATTTCCATGATTCTAGCATCCCATGATGCAAGTTCATTGGAACTACTAAAGGCATTCTGTTATGTGATTTCTGCCTTAGTCAGCTCCGGCTGCAATAACAAAATACCATGAACTGGTTGGCTTATCAACAACAGAAATCTATTTCTCATAATTCTGGAGGCCAGAAGTCTGAGATCGTGGTTCTAGCACGGCTGGGTTCTAGTTAGGGTCCTCTTCCAGGATGCAGATGGCTGACATCTCATTGTATCCTCACATGGTGGAAAGAGCTAGATAACTCTCTAGGGTCCCCATTCACGAGGGCTTCATCCTCCTGACCTAATTACCTCTCAAAAGCCCTACCCCAAATACCATCATATCAGAGATTAGGATGTCAACATATGAATTTTGAGGGGGACACAATATTCAGATCATACAATGTCAGTAACAATGTCCATTCAGGATGAAAGATATATTTTCCCTTGAATTAGGAAAAAAGAGATAATTTTTCACAGTTCCAGATCTGTAAAACAGGGATAATAATACCTGTAGTATAGGGTTGTGAAGATAAAACGTACTAAGACATGTGAAACTATTTTAACAGATATGAAATGTTATATAAATGCTATTATTAAACATTTTTATGTAGTGCCATAAATAAAAGATAAGTGAAAAGAAGTATGGTTGGAATTTTATAACATACAATTGAAACTAACAAGGATTTTGAAAAATTGGAGAAGTGATCAGAAACAAAAAAATGTAGCTCACATTAAAAAAGTGACATTCAAATAAAAGCAGCAAGTGACTTTTAAAAACATCCTGTGTTCATTACAAATGCAAATAAAACTGAAGACAGTATTTATTGTATTTCTAAAGACAAGTGAAAAAGGTGCAGATGAGAATTTAAAAAAACAATGCTAAGGACTAGCTCATTAAGGGTGGGGAATGCTGTGCCAGGGTGCGGTTAGGCATAGCTGGGTAAACAGTTGCTTTCACAGGGTGTGCACTGTGACTCCCTGCTGACCCAAAGTATTTTGTCAACCTTCTCCACCGGATGTTACAGTGTCTGAAATTACACCAAAAGATCTAGTCTTCTGGGCTAGGGTTAAATATTGTTATAAAGGTTTATCTATTTAAACTGATTTCAGATCCTGTTTATTTCTTAAGATCACATTGGCACTGGAAGCAGGAAGAATGAGCTCAACAGAGGGAAGGGGAACTCACATTCTTTATATTTTTCCAAAAAAAGATTTTTCTAAGATAGTCACATTTTCTACAATATAGTACTACCCATTAACAGAGAAGACTGCATGGGGAGCTCACTCTGATTTTGCAAAACTTACAATGTCTTCTTAGTTCCAGTAGGAATATAAACCATATATTTATAAAATCTTTATTAAAATATATATTTAAAGTATATATTGTCTTTTTCATAGATTATTTACAAGGAGGTTTACTCAAATCTTCAAAACAACATAGAATATAACAAAAAAAAATGTAACAGAGTACATTTTAAATGTATTTCCTAAAATAAACAATTAATACTCCTCAGAAAAGGTACAGGATATTTAATTACCTAGATTTTAACAAAATATTCCTTATAGAAAAGGGTTATACTCTTAACCACAGAGCCATCCAATCTGTACCTAATCAAGAGAGTCAAACAGATCAACTCTCGCTCAACTTCTCCATTAGAAAACAGGGATTTGACAGAGCTCTTCTGTTCATGTACAGCAGCAGCCTCTGCTGGAGAAAGAAAGCATCTTCTAGAACAAAGCATCAGCTCAATCCTATTTTGAACTGGAAGAACTCAAAAGTTAGATTCATTTCATTTCTCACTTAACCAACAAAGTTAAAATTATTTTCAAGGTCTTAAAGATGTGCGGGCCTTATCGAGTATATCTTTTCTGATTTTTGGGTAAGATGGATGTGCTTCAAGAACCTGCAAAACAAGCAAACGAAAAACCCATAAGAACTTGTAATTAATTACTGAGAACTAGGGAGCTACAAAGCTTACCAGAAATGAGAATTATAGTTGAGATTTCTTTCTACTAATACTAGAAAAATTATAACATTTTTTAAATGTGACATCTTAAATGTAACATGACTCATTTATATTAATAGTTAATTTGATGAGAACAGTAGAATATGAATAACACATGTGGAAAATATACCAAATATAATTGCTTCCTTAATGAGTTGTAGAAAACAATTATGCTTCAATTTAAAATATTTTTGTTATTTAGCTATTCAGTCAGAATATTTAATAAACCTTTAGAGAGGGATATTTAACCAGGAGCACACATCAGATTTACCTGAAATGATTTTGAGACATATACATTTCTAGGTCTACTGAGTGTAGGAGTGGGAAGACATTAATTAAAAAAAAAAAAAAAACTCCACAAATGATTCTAATGTATTACCTTACATCAATGTAGAATCTTAACCTTAATGAGAAATATTGCTTTACAGAGAGCCTCAGTAATCAGTAGCAACGATTGAGGACAAGTATTTACCAACATGATGCTGATACATAACTTCCTGGGATAAGGGGTATTGCAAAATTCTTTTCTAAGGAGCTTTCCCTAGGGCTCTCTACAATGTTTAACATAATGCCTTATATGCAATATCAGTGGGACCATGTATATATAAAGAAACTGCAAATTCTAAAACTGTAGTTTAAATATATCTCATTTTCATTGGGGATCATTTAGTAGGGGATGAATTACAGAATGTAATTAAATGACTTCCAAATTACAGAATCCCTTTTATCTCTAATTTATCAATCTGAATTTGCTAATAACCAGACTTAGACATATTCACAAGAACTTCTATTCAGGAAAATTGCCTGGAGAATCTATACTATTTTCAAATCTCTAACTTGAAGATTAAGTTTTATTTAATATGCTTCTCCCACTAGTCTTTAAGTTGACATAAACATTTTACTGTTGACCTTAAAGTAAAAACACATTTGATTTAGATAAACTTTATTATTTTCTAAATTTCGAACACGGATAATCTGTTTGGAATATATTTGATAAGTCATTTAACTAAAATACTATCCACACACATCTTCAGATTCTTAAAGTAGGGAATTGCACACCTGAAAAATTTTAAGAAATCTAAATTTAAGTGTTTACCTGGTGACATACGTCAATTGCATCCACATATTTTTTTGCTTTTAAGTAATTAAATGCCAGTTTGTATCCTGTTAAAAAAAAAATCCCATAATGATATAGTACTATTTATAAAGCACATTGCTAATATTGTTTTTTCATGCCTCCTCCTTTGTTTGCTTACTCACTAGAGAACTTGTAAAGAAGGCTAGAGACTTGCCTACCGTAGAGAGAAGTGATGTGCTAACAGAAGGCAAGTGACATGAAGGAAGAGCAAATAGAAAAAAAAATGGGGCTGGAAAAAAGGCCCATAGTGAATATACGGTTGGTTAGAAGACTGCCATTCCACAGGTGTGGTTTCTAGAACTTACTAGAAAAGTCTCATTTATTTCATTTTATAGTAAAAACTCATCATAGGGCAGCAAATGACAACACAGCTATCCATTTATATAGTATAGATTTATTTAGCACTTAACACATCAGGCAAACTGATTCCTACAGTCACGAGGTTTACATTCTATTAGGAAAAAAAGAACATTATTTAATAATTGCATGAATAAATGAATAATTTCACAACTGAGATAATGGTATGAAAGAAAGATCCAAGCCAAATGAGTTATAATAAAGAGCCTGATTGGGGATGAAGAGGGTGTCAGGAGATGTCTGAAATCTGATGAGTGAGGCACAAACTAGGCCCGAGTGGGAATCACGGATACGCTCAAGGCAGAGGGAGCAGCATGTGTCAAGGCCAGTGGCAGGACACATAAGGAACCAAGTTAACTCGGAATGCATGGCGAGAAGACATAGCACGCAGGACAGCAACACAGATGTTCCACAGAAATGACCAGTAAGAATCATCACAGTTACTGATATTGAAATGTCACACTTCAACTGCTGATAATTAGAATGTTTTAAGACATTCCTTAATGATTGTTGTTTTCCTGTGGAATGCTATAAACATGAAAAAACTAAAGAGGAGACCAGAAAAGTAAAAGTAATAGTAGCTGTGTACTCAAGTAAACAAGATATAATACAATGTAAATTAATATACCATAGTAAATATTTCATTTTACCTCTCAGAAACAAGGAAATAAGAGTGCTGCTCTTGAGCTCTAATAAAGTACCAAAACAAATTTTTTTAAATTGACAAATAATAATTATACATATTCATGGGGTACCTGGTGATGTCAAACAAATATTTGAAAAGAATTACTAACATAATCAGATCATACTAAAACATATACAATTATGTACCACATATGATGGTTCAGTTGACAACAGACCACATATATGGATGGTGGTATCATAAGATTGTAATACTGTATTTTTAATGTACATTTTCTACGCTTCAATATGTTTAGATACACAAACTAACAGTCTATAAAACACTGGAACTAGATGATGTTTCTAAATGCTCAGGAGAAAAAAAATGTCTCATGGTCAAATAATTGCGGGAAACATGGCCTCTCTGTGACATCTGCCACAATATACATTAGTACCTGGACAACCTGATTTAATGCAATGTGTTCCTAACTTACCATTTTTGAAATAGCAGAGGGTGAAGGGAGAGAAAAGGGCAGAATTAGACTAGATGTCCTCTAAGATGACTGAGGAAAATTGTGTAACTCAGGAAATTATACTTAACTATTAGTAGCTAATAATTTATTATGAAAGGTTGACAATGAAAGTTGGCTTTTAATGTATATTTTGTTCTAAAAAAATCAAATGTGTTCAAATGAAGCTTTACAAATAAAATACAATTTTCCTCTGAACACTTAATTAAAGAGTCTCATTTGCTAAACTCACCAACTGCTGGATTCGTCTGATTGCCATGTTTCCATGCCATCTCATAGTTTAAGGCGGCATCTGTATACGCTTGCTCTTTTTCCATAATGTATCCCATATATTCATAAGCTTTGCAGCAAGACTGAAAAAAAAAAGGAAGATGTATCAACAGACTACACTTGATACTACTAAGATTTTATGGGATATTTATGACAATAGAGGTCAATCATACCAACCCATTCAAATGGCACATAAAACAATGGTTTCCCACTTTGGCGATGCAATCAAATTATTTGTAGAACTTAATAAATGATTCTGATGCCAAATCTTTATCTCAGATCTACAGAATCAGGTTTTATTTCTTTACATAATCAGAAATACACATCAGGTCATGTGTATTAAACACATACACAGGCACACTATTTATTATGAATAATTTCAACACACACAAGTACAGAAATAGGAGTATAATGAATTCCATGAACCCATAGCTTATCTTCAACAATTAAGTCATGACTAATACTGTTTCACCTGCACTCAATACACCTGTCTTTCTATATTAATAGAAAAACAATCCTCAGATATGGTATCATTTCATCCATAAATATGTTAGTATATATCTGTAAAAGACAGACTTTGTTTAACTATAACCACACTTTATCACACCTAAAATGTAACAAGTCCTTAATAGCAACAAATATCCTATCATTATTTGAATTTCAAATTGTGTCTGACTCACTCTATCTGTATCTATGTATGTATATTTTTTAGTTTGTTAGAATGAAGATCCAAATAAGGCCCACACATTGTGACTGGTTGAAATGTTTCCCAAGTCTCTTTTTGATCTAAAAGGTTTCTGTTCTTGCTGTCTTTTTTTTGAAATTAAACGTAGTAGAAACAGAATATCCTAGAGTTTCTCACAATCCAGTTCAGTTGACTGCGTCCTTGTGGTGTTTATATATTCCTATGCCACTGATATTTGTCCCAAACTGTAATTAGATCTAGAGGTTTGGATTTGATTTTGAGTTGAGGGAAGAGGGGTGGATCTGCTTAATTGATCAGTGCCCTGATGAGCCATTTGGAAGCTTGAAGCAAAAGGAAAAATGCATAATCCTGGATGCATGTTTTAATGTATTTTTTAATTGCAAGTTTTTTCTACAACATTAATTTAAAAATATTGAAGAATTGAAAAGTAGGTATATTAAAACAGAACATTATTTTAAGATGGAATATTTTATTTATACCTATATCAAATTTCTTATAATTTTATTTTCTTACTTTAATGGAAAAAATTTTATCAATAATATTTTTATGAAAACCATTAACCATTTAAAAAACATAAAAATATGAATATAGAGACAACATTTTCCCTTTTGATTCAGGCTACAAAATAGCTTGGTACAACACAGTCAGACCCTGTCTATTTAACATTTTGATATTTTAATTTTTTTCATTTCTTTTGATTTAAAAAATATTTCATTAAATTGTTATTTATCTTTTTTTTTTTTTTTTTTAGACAGAGTCTCACTGTGTTGCTCGAGCTAGAGTGCCGTGGCGTCATCCAGCTCACAGCAACCTCACACTCCTGGGCTCAAGCAATCCTTCTGCCTCAGCCTCCCGAGTAGCTGGGACTACAGGAATGTGCCACCATCCCTGGCTAATTTTTCCTATATATTTTTAGTCATCCGATTAATTTCTTTCTATTTTTAGTAGAGACGGGGTCTCGCTCTTGCTCAGGCTGGTTTCGAACTCCTGAGCTCAAACAATCCGCCCGCCTCGGCCTCCCAGAGAGCTAGGATTACAGACGTGAGCCACCGCACCCGGCCCAA
>CAUYSK010082096.1:0-36671 GCA_963575035.1 Avahi laniger
TGAAGTTGGATCCAGTGAGGTAAAGAGAAGAGTCATGACAATTCCTTTGACAAGAGGGATCCAAAAATAGAATTTATGTTCTCAAAATCCACTTCTAAAGCAGAGAGATATCACAGGTGGAAATGACATAAAACTATCCAGTAGTCAAGTGAGTTTTCTTCTAAATCCATAGCTTGCAAACAACCAAAAAAATAACTCTTTTCTTTGTGCAAGTGTCTATTTTTGATGTCAAACAAATCTGGGTGCAAATCCTTTGAGTTTTGAGGTGATCAGAGTGGTATTTCCTCAGGTTAACACATGATTTTTTCAGTTCATCAGATTAAAATCAATGTCTGGAAATACAAAGAATTGTATTTTGTAGATGCTCAAAAACTAATCTTCTCCAATATGGAATGAATAATTACATATTCAATCCTCTGTATACTTTCTCTTTTGAGTAACATATCTCAGAATTTGCTTCCTTTTTCTTTTCAGTCTACACTAAAATTCAAACCACTATCACTGGGTCACACATAATCACTCAAACTAAAAAGCTATCTGAAGTAATTGTCTATAACTAAGCTGTCTTTGGGGAACTATATAATTGGTCTGCTTCACAAGACAGTCAAACGAATGCAAATATGTTTAGTGCTCATGACTTTCTTCCAGGTAGTCCCCAGGGCTCACATTGCCTATTGTTTTTCCCATTGTAAGTAGGCGATTTTATATATGTTCAAACTTTCATTTGTATGATAATAATGACAAGAGATATAAATGTTCACCAAAACGTCAAAGATAATTTTTAGGCCACTATTTTAAATGATAGTCAACCACAGGACTCTGCTGTTTTGGGATACATATAGAAAAATGTTTTGAATAATTCCCTTTTTTCCCCAGAAAACTTTGAGGGGTCAAATGTATTTTCCTCTTCTTGAGTTTCAGTTAAAATATATTTTGCATTCTCTCTGATCTTAGGCTTTTGATGTTGTGTGCAATGAACTGAAACATTGCATTACAAAAGGAAATCTTTACACAGTTGACAGCTTGTAGGTCTCCAAGGAATCTGTTCAATTTGTGTCATGTCCTGACTCCCTATAGTATCAAAATTCTCACAGAATTGCAGATATTTTAGAAATTGTATCAAAGAAACCAAGAAAAGCATCATTAAATTTTTTCCTTAAAATAAAAAGTAAAAAAAAAAAATGGATCCCTGTATACCTTAAGAGCAACAGCCTAGAACCTGACATTTAGTTGATGCCAAGTGATGATGTGTTTTCTGGATCTGCTAACCTAAGATTATATGGCTCTAATTTTAATCAGACATATCAAAATCTGCCTTGACTTTGACCCAGCCTGTTTGTTTCCCTTCAAGGAGATGTGAGAAAATCCCATTTGTTGGGGGAGGAGAATTTTCTATTACATATCAGCGTCCAGCACTGGTGTCAGGTGGGATGGGATGGATTCCCAGTGTGGAGAGGAGTGAATAGAGCCTTCTGGGTGAATGTTGACCCCTATCTATGGAAGGCACAGAGAGTGAAGACTAGAGAGCTGGATCTATTACCAAGGTTAAATAATGAACAAAGTGCTATGAATGAAATTAAAATGTTGCCAAGAAAGAAGGTAAACAGTTACATACAGACATAAAATAAAGAGCAGGGAACAAGCAGCAGGAGTAAGCAACTAAGGAATGTTCTGTTTTTGAGCTCTCCAAATTTACTTTACTTGGTTTCTGACTATGTAATATGTGGCTAAAAAGCCTTCGTATAATGATACAGTTTCTGTGTGGGCAGCTTCCTTAGCAGGCTGGAGTGATTGCATATCTGCTTCCACCTGCTCGATACCAGCCCTTGCTTGTGCAGAATGTAGAACAGAAAGTTGCTGTTTATAGTGTCCTCAATGCCCAGATAGTTTGAATGATTTCTAAACCCTACCTAGATCTACACTCTGACTCCATTAGATCCTTTGATCTTTCCTTTCCATGCCTATGTCCCTCCAGTTTTCCTGATTTATTGCCTGATTAGATATACTACTCTGTCTCAACCTCCATTTATGGTACAACCTCAATTCCTGGTTGCCTGCTTGCCTTTTTCTCCAGCCATATCTTGGTCTCTATTCTGTGTATGTGGTCCTGACTCTGCACCATTCAGGTGGTCACAATTTATCCTCAGCGTCCATAGGCTGATGTCTCCGTATATGGCCCTCACTTGGCTCTTCATTCATTAATGGGCCTAATATCTGACTAATTTTGTTTTTATCCTGCTACCTAACTAGGAAGTAAATAATTAAGCAGCAGATTTGAGATGCATTCTCTCCTTTAATCAGAGTTTGATCTTTGGGAAAGAAAATGACCCAATCAAATTTCCTTGTAAACATACTAATTACAGACATTCTGGTAAACAAACAGATTATATTTGCTGGTGGGAGAATTCTCATTTTGGAAATGCTTTTGGCAAGATACTCCTGATTGTCCAGAATTGCCAATAGCAAACAGACATGTAATCCATGGATTTATGGTGCATGGTTATCTGAATAGGAAATAATTATATTTCATATTAAAAATGACCCCTCCTGTGTACAAACTCTGACTCCATATGTGTTCTGGAGACCTCATATTTTAATCTGTGTCAGGTGTCTCCCGATGTGTTAAGAAAAGGCCTGGAGAGTTACGTTGGTGGTCTTGCACCTCTCTCTGTTTGTCTTTGTCTCATGGTTGTTTCCTTGAAATTATCAGTAAAACTTGCAATGGATACACTCTCTGATTGCTATGGTACTGAACATATAATCTAATCCTTTTTGCATTATTGTACTAACGCAATATCTTTTTGCTATAATTCATTAGTGTCCACAGTTCTAAGGCTGAAAGGCTATTAAAATCTCAAGGATAGAAATATTTTCATTATAAAGTTTTGTCATGAGAAAACAAATTACTGCGGATATATGAAAAAAACTGATTTGGGACCTGCAAGGCAGACCATGGCTCTTATTTAAAGTTATTTATTCTTAATACATAACATTTATAATCTCCTTCATAAATATTCATCCATAAAAACTACAAACTATGTTACTGTTGTTCCTAAAAAAGCTACCTTTCTTTATTCTAGAAATATCAGAAAGTTGTAAAACAGAATTATTAAGAGCTTTTCAGGTAAATGCAATTGAATATTGCAACCTATGGCAATCATTTATTTCTTAATTGGAAGGAAAATAAAATGGTTGTGACTAATAATCACTAAATAACTATGAAATGCTAGGAGTGTACTGACATGTGCTATGATTAACATGTGTTAATTAAATTTCCTAAACCTCACAATTTTGTCATGTGATGATTATTATTTACAGATTAGAAAACAAACTTGAGAAATTTAGTGATAGTCCTCAGATTATATTCAGCAAATGACAGAAGCCAGATTCAAGTTCAGAGCTAATTCAAAGTCCATGATCTCTTTGCTATAGCATGCTGCCTAATATAACATTGATATAAGTACACATTATCATGGGTTTAACTTAGAAAAATGTTGCCATGAATTCTATATAATTGTTAGAATACTTAATGATTTTATAGTAACTGACATTGTTGATTTCCTGTTTAAAATTGAAAACAATTAATAGTGTTTTACTTTTTGATATTTTAAACATATATAGCTATACGTTTGCTATTTAATCAAATACTGTCAAATTATTTTCTGCAAAACATTATTTATCATATTCAATTTATGTTATCAATTTTAATTTATTATTTGGTTTTATGTGTATTGGGTTTGTTTTATAATTGCATAAGTGCTATAAGCATAAGGAGTTTGATAGAGTTTTATGTTTAGACATCTAAAAGAATTTAGATCAACACTAGGAGCCCATGATTTTTTTTTTCTCTTAGATATGTTCATACCTTGAAAATTTTGAGAAATAGAGACTGAAATGTTTTGTGCTTTGACATTTTTTTTCTCTTAGATATGTTCATACCTTGAAAATTTTGAGAAACAGAGACTGAAATGTTTTGTGCTTTGTGGCCAAAGCTAAGAGGTTTACAATTTGGCAGGGGAAAGAATGCCTTGGGCATTTTGGTTTTTATGGTGGTTATCACCCAATGCAAATTAATAATTTTTCTAATTAGATATCTTACCCAAAGTTTTTATATATTTATTTGTGCAAGATTCTTGGTGCCTGATTAGCTCTAGTCCCTTACTTGAAAAGTAAATGATCAAATAATCAGTGAAAGATCACCTAATATTGTTACTCCTAGCCCACCTTCAACTCCATCTTAAATTTTATACAAAAAGTTAAAAAAAACTCTATATTCTTTAGATGAGAAATTAAGGCACAAAATGTTTACTTGATCGTAATCACAACATAGGGCATACAGAGAAGACAAACTACATGTATGGGGAAAGAAGGAAGAGCGGTAGGGAAAGGTAGAGAGAAGACTGTATCATAAAATTTGACTTGGAGATGGGAATGATATTTAAGAATGGGGATTCTTAATTCAATGCCTTTGACTAGTAAGAGTCTGAGATAATCAATCAGATACCTGCATTCAATATTTCTTCCAAGTCTAGTTTTGTTTTACCTGAATGTTTTTTTCCAATAGAATGAATTAGTTTGAGGGAAGCTACCACCATTCAAAACTGAGCTGTCATTTTTAGTACTAATTCCATGAATAGCTAACTTACTAGTATTTTAAAATGTCTACATTTTTAACTCTGTGTAATATCATGATGTTTCAGAGAGGTAGGTACTGGGATCATGCTCGTTTTAGCAATGGAGATGTAGAGAAACAGATTATGTAATTTTAGCAGGTAGTAGGGACAAATTCAGACTTTGGCAATTTGACTCTGTACATCCTGTTAGTTACTATGTTGCACAGCTTCTTGATGACCTGGTAAATGACCTTTGCCAGGCCATAGTTTGGCTTTTTAAAAGCCTCATTAGCAAACATACTTATGGATGTTTTAGTTTAAGACATTAAATCTATAATGGTTGCTATTAAGGAGAATTGATTGTCTGATGCCTGTGTCGTAGCCAGCTCTTATTCAGCAACTAAAATTGGTCTGTGATGCCAAGGATTGAACACAGAATGCGTGCCCACTGGTCACTGGTGACCTATTTAGAATACTATTCTAAGGGCTGTGTATGAATATTTTATAAGCTATTATAGCATGTTTCTAGGCTCAATGTGTAATGAGATATTTTGTCTCTATTATACACTAAAGTGAACTTCTTATTTTAAAATTAAAACTTCTAATAATTTCTGTCATTATTTCAAAGTTTGCTACTTTTAGATTCAAAATGTTGCAATAATGCCCATGGTGGTGTGAGAAAAAATGAAGACTGTTTAATTTTAAATTGAGTAAAATACATGGGAACATATACACAGTGAGGCAGCCTTACTCTCAATATCATCATAATTCAGTTGGTAGAATTAGCTTTTGACATGATTAAGGTGTTGACTTAACCCACATCCTTATTATGACAAAAAATGGTATATGTATGAAATGAAGTTTGTGTATGGAAATCTAATCATATTTTATTTTTCTTATGTGACTATTTTATTTTATTTGATGTATATTTATAATTGATTTTTATCAAATCGGGCTACTTAAAAATAATTACCATATTTGTAATTAATATAATAGGATCACCCTAATCATGAGATAATTATATTTTCCTGTGATAGATATTTGAAAACATTTTGCCGTTATTTATGAGAAATACATAAATGTACATATACATTCCTTACTTGGTTGTTTTCATGGTGGAGTCATCAAGTTAAGCTTCTTTCTATTGAATTTCCAGTTTGTGGTAGGTAGCCAGATGTATCTCTTTCGATTGATTTAATAGCAGGAGATAGATTCACCCACACTCCTTCTGATAACATTATGGTGCTATAGCAAGAAGAGAGCTTATAAAAAGCAGCATGAGTAGTATTACGATCAGATTCTTAAAAAAATTATGCCAGTGAAAAAATGACACTTAAAAGTGTCCTGACATTGAATATACTTCTAAATACAAATAAATTTTATTCCTCCATAAAAATGAGTTAAAATGGTTAAAAAAAAATAAAGTATCACGATTATGCTTTCACCGTACCAATAGCTAGCGAACTAGCTATTTTACTTCTGTGAGTAGCTAGTTTACGTCTGTGAGTAAACTCAGTAGTTCCATCTGTAGCCAATTATTTCTATATCAGCTGCTTGGTTGTTAAAATTATTTAGCTGTTGTTGAAACAGATTATATTCCTCATTCTGTTAAATAAGTTAATATATGTAAAACATTTCGACCAGTGCCTGGCATATAGTAAGTGATATAGAATATGATGTGTTATATTTTTTCTTAAATTAAAGCTCAGCTTTTTTGGCAGATTTTGAGATGAGACAATGTGGCTAACTTTTTAGTTTTAAAATATTATGCACACACTAACACATGTCATTTGAAATGTATCCGTCAATATAATAACCATGAATTTATTTCTGATTTCAATGGTTCTTTTACATACATTTTAAAATGTCCCTTCTTAGGAAAATCTCATTAAAAATTTTATTCCTTATACTAGAAATAAATAGCTTATGCAATATCATCTCATATAAATTTCATAAAACATAATTGTATACTTTAAGTGCAGCAACTTGTGTTAACACAAACTTTGTACTTTGTGGGGGGTGTTTGCCTTGTGAACCTATGAAGTATTTTTGCATAATTAAAATTTTCTAGATGTCTACTTTAAAAAGATCTTAAACATTTTATAAAGCATTTTCCTTTATATAAAAGTAACCTTTCCACCAACATACATATGATTAGAAGTGTGTGTCTGTATGCATGAGTGTTTGAACTCTGCACTGTAAAAGATATATATGGATTTGTAAAGAACCATGTGGGAGCTTTGAATACTGATGAATTGAAGTAATCTTGCTCTGCGCTAGCCAACGTGAACTATGGCCCAACCAACTAAGAGAAGGACTATATTGATATTTTGACCAACCTCCAAATTGTATGTATAATGAAAAATTTCTGCTAAACTTGATGTCAGGAGAAACCACCTCTAATTTTTTCAGTTGTTTTTTTGCTGAATATAGTCTATATTTTTCAGATGGAAAATGTCACCTTCAAAATAGTTTCAAAAATCCAATACCGATAAATTTTGATGAGTACCTGCTAACGTTTGTTAAACCATTAAGATATACATAAAGAGAAGTCTAACATGGCATTTTGGTTTTCATTGTTATTTAAAAAATGTTTATTTTGCAGTCATATGATTCTTTAGTGACGTAAGTTTATTGCTTATCCAGGCTATGCTTTTAAAGTAAATGACTCGTTTGTCATTTGAGACCATTCCGAGCCTAGTTGGCCTTCAGTAATAAATGCTATTAAACAAAGAGCCATTATAACTAAATTTATCTTTACCTTTTTTTCTAACTACTGATTATACACGAATTTACCAGATTAACAAAGTACAATATAGAATTTGTTATTAATGGGTAGACTTCTATAGGCCCAGAAGTAGATAGATTCTACGATCTAAAAAAGTCACTATGTGAGGAAAAATATATAAGGCCATGAGCGTACCAAACTCAGATTTTTATCTTACGTCTATAAGGCTCTACCACCTGGGATGGGATATGTTCACCTTAGGGAAACATCTCATGATTGAAAATCTATTATAAACCATCATTTAATGTACTACCAATAAATTAAATGACCTGCCCCAAACTCCCCAGGTAACAGGAAACATAAAAAGCAATCGATAAGATAAAGTTATTTGTAAATTCTGAAAATTGACGTCTGCTCTATAAGTGGGTTAAAACGAAGCAATGAATAATGTCACTGAGTAAGAGGACAAAGATAATAGTGCAGATTTTAGCACAGTTGTTGAAAGTTGGACCTGCAATTCAGAGGGGTCTAGACCGTGCAGTTGTCTAGCTGTGTGACATTCATCAAGTTTCTAAACCTTTCTGAGCCTCAGCTGCCTTAGATGTAAAACTGAGCTAGTAAAATCCAGCTCATTATGTTGTATAAGAACTAAATGGAGAGAATTTAGATAAGTCTTTGGGACACAATTTGTATTCAATAAATCAAAGTTATAATTGTGATTGGAATTGTTATCATAATAATAATAGAGTTAGACATTGACCATTTTTATCACTGTGACTCTAATAATGTTTAACCATGTCTGAGAATGAATCAGTAATTTAAGAAATGAATGTTACATAAGATTTTTGCATGTGGAGAGTGATTATTCTTTACCTCTTTTTCCTTAAATTTATGATTTGGCTCTCAGTGACACTCTTGCCATAGTTGCTTAGATCTCCCTGCATCTCTTTGGACTCCTTTTAATCTGCTCATCCTTTGGAGAAGACGTCTGTTTAAAAATTCTTCAATGACCTCCCCTTACTATGCAGGTAAAGGCAGCTCTGTTTACCAGAGTTACTAGGCACCCAGCCTCATCTCTCACTGTGGTCCCTGACCCTGGGTCCATCTGGGCTTATTTTCTTTCTCTAGAACTCTCTTTCTTCTCTCTCCCTGTCCTTTCTCTTCATCCTTAAGGACCACCAAATATGGCTGTGTGCTCTGTGTATCCTCAACATTTTTCATATCTTCTTCCAAATTGTATATTCCAGAAATATTATTTAAAAATATTTATTTGTTTCATGATACTTTTGACATGAAAGCCCTCAAATTAAAGTCCTCAAACTGTCTTTTCAAGATCACATAATTTGTCAGATATGAAACTAAAATTTCAAGTCTTCAGAGTTCAAATTCCATTCTACTCCACTTCATTTTTGGGAAACTCTAGTTTTATTTTATGCCACATATTACAATTACCTTCTATAATCAGTCCCCAAGTGTTATCAGTGGCTTTAGCAAGTTTTATTCAAACTTTTATTTTTATTTCCATACACCTACTTATAATTTATATTACTTCATTCCAGCTCTAATCTAGGAACCACTTAGTCAATTCTCTCCCTATGTCCCAAATTCCAATAAGTGAATACTACATAATGCTTCTATAATAATCTTTACAGCTTTCAGGTCTATAATAATATTGCCGCTCTCCTGCTCTTAAAAACTTAAATTTTACCCAAGGTATGCAAAATTAGCCTCTATATACAGTTTCAGTTTTAAGTGCAAGTAAATAGCTCCATCTCTCCACTCTCTCCCACCTGACTACACTACAGGTCGGGGACTGTATATTGCTCATTTTTGAACCAACACTCACCACAAATACACATACACAACCAGCCAGCCTCTAGCAAAGTAGCAATACTGAATATTGCCGATGCTATCATCAACAATCATGGTCACATAGCACTGTGACATAAACCAAGTTGCTACAGTCGCATTCCAAGGAGAAATTTTAATGCATATTTTAAAATCCCCTTTGCAGGATGTTAGCCTTTAGAAAAAAAATCTATATCCTTAATTCTGATATAGGGTATAACACCACACTTTTCAAATAAGCAAACCCAGAATTGTTACTAACAAAGGGAAGAAACAGAGTCTGAACAGAAACAATTCTTGTGTCATCTGTCTCGGAAAGCATAGGGAATAAAGCGTCAGATCAGAAGCCATTTTCAAACAGCACTTTGACTCAGAATAAATGAATAATTTAAGGAAACCTGTTTGTGACCGTAATGTCTTTAGTAAAGCATTAAGGTCTAGTCACCTTCACCACTCTCCACTGCCTCCCCCACTCACCTTCAACAACAAAGTTCTACATCAAAGTGATTCGCTGCTGGACATTTCAGTATATTAATATGATATTCTAATTAATCCAAGTAAGAAGTCCTATTGCTCTTAGGAGCTAATGATCAGAGAAAAGCAGTAATTAGTCATGTCAGGTTAGACAATTTCATCAGTCTCATGTTTTCGTACATAACCAAATTGTCAGAAAGCTACAGTCCTTGCAAAAGAAGACAGCTGTTTACCACTATTTCAGATAAAATTGAAACAAATCCAAATGGCACAAAACAGATAAAGAGAGATGAAGAAAATGAGCAAGAGTAAAATCATGAAAGGAAGAGATTATTTAGCTACTACTTTGTAACATGTAGTAGCAGTTTTACATTCCAAGTCTAAAACAGTCTGAGACATCCAAGAGTACTCTTCACCAGTTGGTGACACTTCCGCCATATGCTCATTGTTCAAGCCTTTTCCTGTCACTGGAGTGTAAGATGGAACTGGCCAATCGCACCAAATGTGCTTTCAGAAGAAAGTCATCTAGTTCACCATAATAAAAAATAAAAATAATTAAAGGATGATAGGATAAATATCAATAATTTTCAAACTACACTTAAAAATATACAGCAAGGATTTTATTCAACTATACTTTCAGGAATCATTTTAAAATATGAAAGCTTCATAATTTTCCTAAGAAATAAGAAAAAAATATTGACATGTGTTCCATGGAATGCATAATTTTATTGTGCTAACGGAATTGTTAGGATTTGAAAATGCATTCCAAGTTTTAGCATAGTATTTGGCATTTCTAACATGGTTAACATTAAAGAAATCAGTAGTGAAATTCAGAGTGAGAGTACAGTACTTAATTTTTTACAAATTATTTATAGAAATACATATGGTGGATGCTAAGAAAGACTCATGAACATTCACATAATGTGAATGAAACATAACTTTCATTGCCCAAAATTACAATGGAAAAAAATTCCTAACTGAAAAAGAATTTAAAACATCTCCATTTAAAGAGTAAACAGCTTCCTTTTTAAAGCAGCTTGAATTTACTCCTAACTAACTCAAAATCATGAATCACATTTTCTTGGATGTCTTGGTCCAGCTTCTTATAATGAAGATGTCCTCACACAATTGCAGAATACTTCCTAGCAGTGATTCCCGCAAGCACTGCCAATGATCAAGCATGTTTAATTTATGGTGGAGAATGGAAACTGTGATGGCTTCATAAAATGGCTTCTGCACATTTTTTAGAACTTTTCTTATCAATAAGCGTGGTCTATATTACCTACCCATAGAAATCTTGGCAGACTTGTGATGCCTCAGGAGAACGTGACACTGTGAATCCTCTGAGGCTAAGTCATAAAAGGCAATGCAGCTTCTACCTGGTTACACTGGATTGCTTTCCCTTGAAATAGTTTGTCTTGGGTGTATGGTACTGGGACACAGCTGCCATGCTGTGTTAAGCCTAAGCCACATGGAGAAGGCACATATTGGTGCTCTAGTTGATAGTTCCAGTCATTGAGTGATTGCAACCCAGGTGCCAGTCAAGTGAGTGAAGACAACTCTAGGTGATTCCTGCTACTTAGGCCTTCCCAGCTGAGGCCCCAGACTTTGTAGACAGAGGCTAGCATTCCTCTCTGTGCCCTGTCTACACCCCAGATTCTCAGAAGTATGAGCATCATAAAATGTCTGCTATTTTATGCCACAAAGTTTAGGGTGGCTATTATGCACCAGTGGATAACCAGAAACAAATCTAATTATCAAGATAATTTTATATATTATTTAATAAATTAGTACACTTAGAATTCTACATACAATAAATATAATCTTTACCATAACCTAAGATAGAGATAGTTTTAATCTGCTTACACATAAAAAACCAGAGTTTAGAAAAGTTAAGTAACTTTTCTGAGATCACTCCATTCTTAAGTGGCAAGGTTGAAATTGAAAGCCAGGTTTGCCTATGTCTGAAGGCTATTTTTAAAAAATTATTGAATTCTTTCCAGACATGTTTATGCAAGCTAAAAAAGGAAACCATCCTCCTAAGTGGTTATTTTAATGCTTCTCAAGCTCAATATCCTACATATTGTCAAACATGATTCAAATTAACATCCCATCATTTCAGTGAAGAAATACTTTTGCATAACATATTCTGGAGGGAGGGGAAGTTGCTGAGTTAATATTTCAATTAGTCTGATATCTGACTCTTTCTTAGTAGATGCTTAAAATAGGCTTGTTAAAGGATGAATGAACGAATGAATGAGTTAACCAGTTCATATTAATTTAGTAGCAGAGGTTTTTGAAGAAAATTCTAGCAGATTGATTGATGCTTTCATAAAACAATGCATTAATCTCTCATTATTATATTTGCTTTTTTCCTGCTCTGTTTATGATAATATAAGAGTGGTAGATATTTGTGAGTTTTTTTGTTTTGTACTGTTGTGTTTTTAGGTATGGATCTTGCCATATTGCCCAAGCTAAAGTACAGTGGCTATTCATAGGCACAATTATAGTGCACTACAGTCTCAGACTCCTGGCCTCAAGTGATTCCCTCTCAACCTCCTGAGTAGCTGGGGCTACAGACATATGTCACCATGCCCAGCTGAGAGTGTAGATATGTATTCCTTTCATTACTTCACACAGTACAATTCTTTTATTTAAGTGGACACTTAATTAATACTCTTTAATAATGCCTGAAACAAGAAAGCATAGAATGGAGATGTAGAATGAATCAGGATTGTTGAGTCATTTTCACAAAATGAAATTGAAATTACTGCACAACAAAAATAGATGTCTTCCAATTGTCACAGAACTACTATAAGATTTAAAAAGGTAAGATACAGGAAACATGTTTAATGTTTTAGATGTTAAAATACCATATAAAATAGCATCTCATTAATGTTACCACCATTAAAATATTGCCATCTTTAAAGACATGATATTTATGTGTTTATTGAAGATTTTTTGTTACTGTTTCTCTCATAGTAAAAAGCAGATAAATAAAGACAAAAGAGTGTAAGCCAACACAACCAGTTCAATACGTCTTATATTGTCATTGCTAAATTATTAGGTTAATGATGCTTTTAAGTGAAAAGTAGCTTCAGGAAGTCATAGAGGATAGTAAGGTTAAGCACTTAACTGACGGAAATCTGACCATTCATCTCACATTCATCATGACCCAATCTTATATTGATTTTATTTCATAATGGATTAACTTGGCATTATAAGATTTCATAGGGGAACATTTTTCTATAAAGATATGGGCAAAACAATCATTCAAAAAACATTTGGTCTATAGAGGAGAGGTCTTGCAGGATGAAATTCTGTTATGGGAATGTGCAGTTAACAGATGCTTTCTGAAGACTTTCTGCTAATTACAAGCACTACTTGCAAATATCGTCCGTCAAACGAATTAACAAAGAATAACACATTAAGTAGCTATGACATTTTTAAAAAAGTGTTTCAGGTTTTATTATTTTTCTTTGAAAAAGGTCTACAAAGTTGTGATTGTTTCATGATATGCCCATGCAGCAATGTATCTTCACCTATTTCCCAAAATTTTCAGAGTTTACTCACCAGATATATGACATGCAAAACAGAAAAATCCCTACCATCATGTTGTTTACAGTTTAATGAAGGAAGCGAACACTAAGCAATCACTCAAAGTAAGTGGTGGACAAAGCTTAGAGGTGAGGAACACACTGCTGTGAAAGTGTTATCTAACAGGAGCATTTTACTCTGTAAGTGAAGTGAGTGGATGTTTATCAACAATCCTCTATGCTGAATTAACACACAGCTCCATCCGTCAGGTCCAGGTTAATTCTCCCAACCGGAAAGCTTGAAATGCTTGAAGAATTACAAGTTGATTCCAACTAAGTTTGCAAACCTATTTTTCTGCTAATCTAAGTCCTTCTTCTCCTACTCTAATCTCCTTTCTAGGGTCTCAAGATGATTTAAAGATGGAAGTATGAACTGTTTTCAAGAGAAATCTTATTCTACCACACTACTACCACATCCCAACTGCCAAAAGTACAAAGCCATGAAATCACGCTAATCCAAGGAAAGCGCATTTAGGACTTCAGCATCCCAGGGCTGATGGAGTCTTGCCATGATGGGGTCTGATTTCTTACAGTCTCTCTGTCTACATGAGAATAAAGATCGATGCTCTAAGTCTTATCTGCAGCCCTCTTTCTCTTGATTCCTTATTTCCAATGGGTGACTTTATAAGTGCCTAAGAATAAGAAGTTCATTGTAGCTATTACTATCCAGAAAATATAAACACTTTCCTTCAAGAAGCCACAATACCTGTAGAAGCATAGCTCTGCTGGAACAATTGCACAGCAATTTAAATTACCTTTAACAGCTGGATTCTCAGACTAAAATATCTGCAATGTGGATATTCTAGCTTCTCCCAAAATAATGGTTCATATTTGCTTTACATGTATATAAAGAAAGGACTGATTTATGGACTTTTCATGAAACCAAGAACACTATTCCTTTAAACTGAATGTGTGTCCACTTCTTGCTACACTGAAATAATATGCGGCTTTCAAAAATTCAGTTGTTTCTGCTCCAGGTTTCACTCAACATGGTTCAAAAATTTCAAGGCTAAGTGTGAGCCAGGGCACCTTTGTCATGTACAAAATTATAATTTCTGATTACTAACTTGATGAGGAAGAAACATTGATGGACATGTTAAAAATTCAGTTCTATGTAGCAATATGTTAAGTTGCAAAGTACAAATCTGACCTGCAGATCTTTAAGCTATTGTTTGTTTCTACAATCTTTGCATATTTTTTGTGGGAAAAACACAAATCAAGGAAGTTAGGTAAAATCATTCATTTGGTCTTCACATATTTTTATTTAGACACTGTAGGTAGAAAGATAAATAAGACATTATCTCTTTTTAGAGCTTTATAATATACTTGATGGGTAGAGAGGTGTACTAGTAAAAAAAGTACACACTATTACAGATGTTGTGAGAGGTGTACATAGAGGTTATGTTGAACATACCAAGGAGAGAACTGATTGTTCTCCCTGGGATTAAAATTTAAAAGTAATAATAAATCATTTGAGGAGATTTTCTTAAATGAAAAATGCATTCTTAAAGTTGAATAAGTCCATTTATAATTATCCACAGTTTGGGTTTTCAATATTGAAAATAAACATTAAGTGCCTATTTTGTGCACTTTCATAATTCTTCACTTGCTTTCTGCTGCTGCCTGAAACACAGCAGCCTCTCCAAATACCAACATTTTGTGCCCTACAAAATGAATCTCATCTTAATTTTAGTATGAATAAAACATAATAAGGGTGATGAATCAACCACCAGAAGCTCACATAAAATATTCCAGGAACAAATGAAAGTGACATTTGTTTAATAAACTCCTTTTATATTCATGCACTGGCTTGTCTCCACTGAAAGTAAATATTCAAAGCCATCATGATTTAACTAAAAAGTAACAGTAATATTTTAGGTTCTCCCTGTTTATGCTTCATTAATGTCTAAAGGCATTAGGTTTCATTTTTCCTCAATTTCAGTAAAGAATGTTTTGCTTACTTTCTGCCAATGTCTTTTCACAAAATGTAAAAGACAGATTACTAATGCTTTTCTTTTGTGCTGTGTAATTTTTAAAAATGAGATTCAATTTTCTTAATAATAAGTATGGTTTTTAAATATGTTTTTCCACGTAAGTGTATCATTCATAGTTTCCAAAACTTGCTATTATGGCCATCCAAAAAAAAAAAAGGGGGTCTTGATGTCACCTCTTATGAAAACTATTTTCAACAGAACAGAGGGGCCAACCTGGGCCACAAACAATAGCTGTGCCTGGTATCTATCTGTACTGTTGACCAGTGTTTCTGCCCTGGCATGATGGATTCTAGAAGAGGAGGAATGTTTCTTCCCATGGTTTTATGTTTAATTAAGAGTGCTCCACGCCACAGATGAGCTCCTAGGGTCAACTAATTTAGTTAAACTCTTTAAATTCACTTGGCATTCATTTCCAGGGCATGCAACCCTGCCAGTAGGTTGGACTAGAAGAGATTGTGGTGTCAGTTGCATTGCATACGTAAAATTTCTCCTCCATCCAGGTTTTGGGGCAGAGAAGCCATCAACAAATTTATTCTTTTCCGATTTTTACAATGAATTATCTAATAGCCTCACTGTGTTCTGTTCCCATCTAACCTTGGTCAAGTATCATAGCCTAGGTCATCAGCTAAGTTATGATGGCTGTAACCCTCAAAGACATAAAAGGCCTTGACCTCAGGGGGCTATCTCCTCCTAAGTAAATTTATAGGCACAAACAGAAATGTGCTCTTAGTAACTGCACTGTAATTCTATATGCTCTACATGTGTGCTTGCTTATTCAGGGAATTATTAATGTTTCCTTTGTGGCCTAATACAGGGGTAATATTCATAATTATGCTATGGGTACTTAGAAAGAAGGTATAGGTCCCATAATGTATGGAGTTTATTACATAGCATATTTGATTATGCTAACTGATGTTATTATTCAGGGATCTTTTCTATTTGATTTTTTACTTTATCTGTCATAAGTCTGTTTTAAGTTTCTCTATACTGTCATGTTTATTTTTCCTTGTATTTCTTATATATTTTTTGTTTTATATATTTTATCACTGTCTTATTTGGAACCTAAAGATTATTAATTATTATATATTTACCATAGATTTTATCTTTCAGCAATATGGATTTGTGATACCAACTCTTTTTGATACAGTTGTTTCAATCCCTGCTTTATTCCTTTGTTTCTTTCCCAGGTTATATTTGCCCATGATCTTATTTTTTGCTTTAAGTGTTCTCATTGGGTCTATAGGATATGTTTTTTTGTGTGTGAATTTGTGTTTTAATAATACACTTGAATGGTCTTAATGTACTTTTTATATTTTTTGTTATAATAAGTATTATAATAGGTATTTTGGTATAATAAGTATTTCTTTTTCAATTTCTGGCATCTGATTTTTTTTCTATTTTTAATGGTTTCTTTCTGTTTTATTTGACTCCATCTATGCCATATTGTTTCATTGCTATGCTATATTTTTTTTGCTATTTTCCAGTAATTTTAAATGATTATAGGATTTAAAAAAGAATGATAAATGTTATACTTTTGAATCATATATTTAAATACACATTTCTCAAATTTCAACATAAGAATGAATCAATGTTTTGTAAAATGAAGAATGCTTACATATTTAGCTCTCCTCTGCTTCACAACTGAGGGGTAAATTACAGAATCAAATGCATTTTGAAATCTCAGTCACAGATTATTGGACCCTTTTAATTACATCCTGTTTTGTACTGGCAATCTCTCTTTAAACAAGTCCTAATTCTATTTACTAATACAATGTTAACATCAATACTTTCATCCTGACACATTTATTGTGAGTTATTTATTTTTGGTTCATTTCTCAGCTTCTGGAGAAGGGTACATGAGTGTTGCACTTCCTGATTTTCATTCTTATTAAGCAATGTCCTTCCATAATCTGGGAATATGTGAATGCCAACTGCACTGGACGTAGAATTATTGTTCTTATATTAATACTTTGTAGATATCTTTTCATTTGCCTTTTGACATTAAGGATTCTAAGATAAAACCTAAAAGATGACTAGTATGACAAATTCTAGAAAATTTATCAAATGTCAACATTTCAGCATCTAATTTTTGCCTTCACATGTGTCCAAGTGAATTGTATTAATATTTAGTCACTATTTTGGGAGTTTATATGAGGTTATGTTCCTTCCCTGTTTCTAAATAAACTTGTTCTCTTGATGAATATTTTAGTTCATTTTTATGCTACTCAGGGAAAGATGCTCTGTAAGTTGGAAAAAATCGTTATCCTTCTCAAGGGCGGCATTGTCTCCTTTAATAGTTGATGGCTAGCTTCAAATACAATAAAATAATTAAAAAGAGAGATAACAATTCGATTAAGTTTATCACAGACCAAAATAAAGATCTGTCTGCATCGAGTCTTAAAAATTTGGAACTTCAATGGGCTAAATTCAGCTAATCCAAGTGTTTTGATTTTTTATATGGGCCAACAGATTTGAGATACCTATGTGTTATATTTATTACCTAACATTTAATGGCAACTCTGGGAATCTAACAAGGTTTTTCTATTATTATGCAGAATTTTATCCACCACTCTATGTTGTTCTCAACAACATTTATTTGCAAATGTTATATTTGTGAGCTAATATGGATGACAGGAAAAAAGATTCATTCTGTTTTAATTATGACTCAAAGATAAGTGAAATATATTATAATTATACTGGATTCTGTGACATATTGTCCTATATATCCTTCATGAACAATGGACTTATTTTCCTAGCTGGTAGGATTGCTGTGGCAGAGATCACTTAGCCGTCAGCCTTCTTTGAGAATTTCCTTGATTGCAGAGAGGCACGTTGCTCCCATGGCCACATCCCTTCACAGGGCAGCCTTCACCCAGCGACAGATCGATGTGGCAGGCTCAGAGGCCCACTCTCCTTGTCCCAATTCAGACACCTCTGAAGACCTCTGTAAGTTTGGCTGATAGATTTGTTGACATCATATCACTGCTAGTCTTCTGCCTCTGCCCAATATTGCTGCCTTCTTTTTCTCTTCCACAGGTTTTAATTTCAAGGACATTTCCTAAAAAACTTCCAGTATAATAATTTCAGCTTTAGATTCCTGAATGATCCAACCCAACCTAGGATAAGGAATTTTTTAAAAAACCCTCTTTGGTGCCAATATAGTTAGATATATTTTTCTCATATGGCCTCAATCTGTTTTAAGCTTAAGCATAAGGGTACAAAAGAACATGCCTGCAATTCCCCAAGGTTTATTTGATTTTATCTTTTATTCAGTTCATTATCCAATCAATAAGCGTTTGTTGTATCAGATCCTATGCCAAGTTCTGACAATTGAGGGTTGATGACAAAGGCATAGAATCCTGACCTATAGAAATATTATTAAAAAGTCTCTCCTCAATAAAAATAAGTGATCTCATAAATAGACAGGATATTGGCATCTTATAATAAGTACTATGAAGGGAAACCTGATAGAAATAAAAAAAGGGATTGAAGATGGAGTGACATATTAAGAAAGGCCACTTTGAGGAAATGATGTTTAAGCTCAGGTCTGAAAGATGAGAAGATAACAAGAGAATTTCAGACAATGGGAAGAGCACATGATAAGGCCCTGTGACAGGAAAGTATTTGATATGTGTGAGTAACTGAAGTCTACTTTGGCTGGAGCATAACAAACAAAGGAAGGATGCATGACATGAGGTTGTAGATTATATTTAGGCTTAGGGGTCCCCAGTGTGGGCTGTGGGTTTTCCATAAGCATTGGGAAACTTCTGAAAGATTTAACCAGGGAAGCGATCTGATGTGATTCCTTTTTTTTTTTTTTTAAAGAAAAAAATGATTGCTCTCTTTATTTTTTAGAGCATAGATGGCAGAGAGAGGAAAAGTGAAACTGTGGGGATCCCCTGGAATATTGAACCTTGGTTTGAACTAGAGTGATTATTATAGAAACAGAGTCAAATAGATGCATTAGAAATATTTTCTAAGTTTGAAATGGTAGCATTGAAGATTGGATACAGGTAGGGAGATGGTCAAAGAAAGGATGACATCAAGTATACTTAGAATGTTTTGTTGAGAAACAGAGTGCATGGTAGGGTCGTTTATGAGAATACTTCAGTAGAAGAGTGAGATTTCTGAATTATCTGGAAAGGTTAGGTAGAGCAACTGTGCTCTGAATCTTGTGTGAAAGGACTTACAGTAGAAACAGGGACAATTCTATTGTCTGGGGTAAGATGGAGAAGAAGAATACAGATGCAACTTTGTTGAATAGCTTTTCAGAGTTCAACAGAACTTCAAGCAGTACCTACTTCTATTTTCTCACTTTAGAGGTTAGCAAACTGAGGCCCAGAAACCAAATCATCTGAGAAGTCAAAGGAATATTTTACCCCTTAGGTATTATCTTTTTTATTTAAACAGTTCCAATGACTTAGGTTTTTTACTTCCTTGATTTTAAAATTAATCATAAATTTTATTCAAATTTTCTTTCTATTTTTAATTTTGCTTATTTTATCATAAATTCATGTAAAACCCAATCCAAAAATTATATTGATATTGAGATACTGAATTTTATACTAAAGAAAATGCATCCTAAGTGAAAGTGTCCAAATGGTAAGTACAGGGAAAAAAAGCTTTCATAAAGGAAAAGACAATTCTAATTAATTGAAAGTTCAAAGGTTTACAACATTTAAAAATAAATATCATTTTTTAAATAAAATCTATTTAAATTATATATGCAGCCAACATTATAGTGGTTGTATACATGTCATGGAAATTTTTTAAGTAGAAATAGAATTGGAAATGTGAGTATTTTGTGAAAAAAAAATCTTTGCCTACAAGAAAAAAATCAGGTCTATCTTCTTGGGAAGGTTTGCTTTGGCTACTTTGACAGGTGTAGATGAAAAAGAAGTTAAATACACGTCAACATGATTAGCAAATGTGTCCTTAGAAGTATATTATCGTTGAAAACAGAATTGCATTACCACCTTGTCAGGGCTTATCCTTTTCCGACGTATTTATGTAACATTGTCATATATAGAAAGATTATGAGAATTTAAAAATAACCGATAGTTAAGAAACACCACCATAGCACTTCACTGAATACATAATAAAACATTTCCATCCTCTCTAAAAGCCTTTTAAAAATATGTACCATAATCAGTATAGCTAGCAGAGGGTTCTTTCCATTTCAAGTTCTCCTTTTTCTTGAGATTGTGTATTCTTTTGTGATCTGAGAATGAGACTGTGCTGTTTTTGTTAGCCTCATTATTTTTCACCTATGTTTTTATTCCTCATCTTTTTGTATTTACGTGTTATATATTGAAATGTTTTTTTTCAAATCTTTTATATGCAAATTTGCAAAGTACAACCATTATATATAAATTAGAATAACTTGTTATTTATGCCATATGGAGTTTAAATATAATTTTACTTTATCTGGTATTGATTGTTTAGTTCCTAGTCATTGATATTTTATATGATTTTTCCAAGTATATCCCAAAATATTTCTTCTAAGTTCTACTAATTAATTCCTATAATACTCCTGAGGGTTATTAATAAGCTAGAGCTATAAAGAGGATTCATAGAGAAAATTAGGCCCCTGATTCAGAGATTGTGTTTCCACTATGGACTAGAAAAATATTGAGATGATTAAAAAATAATAATAATACATGTCACAGGGGAAAAAAGTAAATCTGCTGTATTCTGGCTAGCTATGTGACCTGAGGCAAGTTACATGTTGAGTCCAGACCTCATTTTCTTCATCTCTAATAAGAAAGATTTGACAAATGCCATATTTTAAGTATTTTAAGACTTTCCTCCTTGTACGATTCCAGGATGTACATTCTAGGTGGTAAATGGTAGTGTCTTTAATTTTCAGAGAATTTTTTGAGAATTCCATGTGAAAATATAAACTATCAACACAAAATTCTGCTGCTTTGAGGAATACTTTTGCATTTTTCTCAATCTCTTTTGGAGGATTTAAGCAGTTTCCTTAGAAGCCAACAGATAGAGTGAGGAAGGGGTCATGTGATAGAAGCCCTCAATAAAGGGAGAACAACACAAAGGATGCTTTGGGAAAAATAGTACAGGAAGGCTAGGGAATACTTCTCTCCAACAGAAAGACCAAGGTCACAACTCTGTCTCTTCAGAAGCCAACCTTCCTTTCAAAATGTCCATTTCCATATCTTTCTGGCTTCACAGATCATTGCTGGGTTTAAATTATATGCTTTCTATGTGTAACCTTCCTGTAGGAAAAAAGGAATATGGGGAAGGGGAAGGTGCAGGCTAAGAAGTGATTAAGAATATCTAGTAGATTTTCCTAGACTGTAAATCTTTACATATCTCTGAGCCTAATGAGGTGATTTATTGTGCTATAATGCACAGTGAATTATACAGACACTTCTTTGTGATCATACTGCAGAGTGGAACTAAATACTAAATACCAAATAGCACTCCCATGATTCTTATAGATGTTCATATGGCATATTTATGCTCCTTTTTCTTATATAGCAATTCTTATTCTTAGCTTTTAGGCTGTTTATGGACCTTTTTTTGTCATTTTAATAATCTTATACCATTTGAGAAATGCAAGGTATAATTTCTAAGTGGAAAGACTCTCTTGCTTTTATACTAAATGCTTTGCAATAAAAATTTTGGAAAAAACTCTCACTTTTTAGTATTTGAATTTTTTGAGCTACTTCTTCACAATTTCTCATGAATGGTATTTGGTATTATCCTTATTAACCTATAGTGCACTGTGTTCTGGAAAGTATTGGAAAGGCTTAAAAATTGGTCATGTACAAATAAAGTTAATGAAATAGAAAGGAAACCACAGTCAATGGAAATGGAAGGTAGAAGCAAATTTATTAACCATGAATTAGACAAAGTTTGATCTTTGGAGTGAGGCAGCAAGAGCTTAAAAATTGTGTTTGTGACTCAGGAGCTCTGTGACCTTGAGAAAGTTACTGTAGATTTCTGAGTCTCAGTTGAATAGATGATAATAGTTGTAATGTCATGGAATTATAATAAGTATTAAATAAAGAACTTAGTCTCTGGGAGAGCATGTAAGATTGCTAAAGGTTTAGTTGCATTTTTGTTAATATTAGCAATATTATTATCATAATTATGTTATTTTCTTTCACCAACAATGCAATCAGGGCATGACTGGGCAATAAAACAGTCCTTCTCAAACTTCAATATGTACACAGATCACTTGGAGTTGTGCCAAATACAAATTGTGATTCGGTAGGTCCAATTTCTAAGGAGTTCCAGGAGATGCTGATGCCGTTGGTCCACATACAGATCATGCTCTGTGCATTAGATGTACAGAATGTCATGTTTTTGTCAGAAGTGGAAGTATGTCTATATCACAAATAAAACAAAATTACAAATTTAAATATTAATCCCTACATCCTCACAATATCATTTATCCCTTCCCACTAATGGTATAATTATGATTAAAAGTCTACAAAGAAAAATATTAAAACTGATCTCCCTATATTTATCCATTAAACAAAATATTTGGTTATTACTGCTGGGTTACTTGCTGTTGGAAATAGAAAGATGACTTTGACATACATTCTTGAGAATCTATCTCACTAAAAGCTTACTTTTGTAGGCAGCTGAAAGATTTAAATAAATAACAATAATTCAAGAGACAAACTGAGAAGTCCAATAAAAGGTCTACGCAAAGTGCTAGAGGAATTCAGGGTAGAGTGAAATTATCCCAAAATAACATCTGCATGGAATATTAAGCTGTCTTTCTCAATTGGCACTTGGCCAAATTGTCAAAGTGAACTTGGTGCTTTCCTTATATTTTCCCTTTGACGACTACATTCTGCTATTTTAAGAAGTTCTCAGTCTTCTCATATAATATTAGCAAACACTTAAGCAGTGCATACTATATAAAAGAAACTATTTTGTTTGCTTTATTTACATATATAATTAATTTAACCTTCACAATGATCTGTGAAGTAAATAGCATTATTTTCCTTATTTTATAGATGAGGAAACTGATAATCAGAGGCATTAAATAATCTCAAATTTTTAAAATATCAGCCCTCACCAGGTTTGATTACCCTTTGCGTTAGTCTGTGGTGCTTTAACAAAATGTCACATACTGGATAATTTATAAGTAATACAAATTTATTTTTCACAGTTCTGGTGGCTAGAAGTCCCAAATCAAAGCACGGACAGATTTGGTATCTGGTGAGTGCTGCTTTCTGCTCCCAAGATGACACCTTCTTGCTTCTCCCTTCCTGGCGAAAGGGGCAAAAGAGAACAAATACTGTCCTCACACGGCAGAAGAGATTGACAGAGCATGCACCTCTCTGAAGCCTCTTTGATAATGGCATTAATCCCATTCACGAGAGCAAATCCCTCATGAATTACTTAATTCTTTAGAGGCCCCATCTCTTAATACCATTGCCTTGGGATTTTTATTTTCTAATGTACAAATTTTGGAGGGACACATAGATTCAAACCATAGCACCTACCAAATTCTAATGACTCTGTCATGGCTGTTCTTAAAGTTTTCCCCTGCTTTGCTCTGTTATTTTCATTTTCGCCATCGCAACTCACCTCTCAGTTCCATTTCTTTAAGTAATTTTTATATTTTAAGATGATTCCTGTGTATAGCAGACCTTCAAATATGTTTATCATATTTGAAGGTCTGCTATACTTGACAGACCTTTTATAGGTAAATATAAAATGCATGCTAAATATTAGTGAATGATATAATGATCTAAAGATTTACCTAGTCTTCTGCCAAATATAGTAGCTTTTAGTAGCAATGTCTTGTCACATCCGAAGGCAGTGATAAAAGTTTAGCCTGTGGGTAAAGAAGATGTAAAGTTGTGGTATGTTCTTTGACAACTCACTTTCATAGCACTGGGGCATACTCCACTTTCTCCTATGTGTTGAATCAACACAATATATTTTATTTTCTGAGATGTAAATGCATGCACCTTATATTTTAAAAAGCATGAAAAATTTTAAGCGGTAGCTTCAATAGAGATCCTTTTCCTGAGTTATCTGCTGTCTTTATTTTTTATGTTAGGTTTTAAGTCTCGGAGCCATGTGTAGAGTTATAAATTATGTACTTTTTCAAATCTGTTTAGAACAGACAAGTTTCTCTTTTAGAATGTTCTTCATTTCCAATTTCTTACTAGATTATACTCCCATAACCCTGTTGCATGAATACTTATATGTAAACAATATTATGATATTTTAAAATTAAAGCCATTGTAGGAGATTATTTTGGTCATAAAAATGATCAAGTATAAGCTGACTCAGTCATTTCAGGGCCTGTTTAATATTGTCAGTCCCTTGTTTAATATTTCAAAAAGGTACTGGATCTGAGGTGCTGTGATGGCCCCTTGAATAATCTTACAAACATCTTTGCCCTTTGCTCCCTCTAACGTCCCTGTTCTTCTGTAAAAGCAAATACTTGCGAGATTAACTCTACTCACATGTGGATGCATGTGTCCTTATGTGATAGCTGCCAATAAAAGTTGATAAGAAATTTTATCATGGTAAACTAAAGGCAAATAGGCTTCAGGGAAATGAGCATGAGCATGAGAATGGTGCATGGTAAGCAAATCTCACTGAATAGCCATTCAGCAAAAAGAAAAAAAAATTACCAGAAAATCCATTAGACTCATAAAAATTAAGATCACTTTATAGAAAGACAAAATAAAGTACGTGAAAATGTTACGCTCTGTGCAAAAGTAATACTATCCATGGTGTTGAAAGGTTTGTGGTCTTGCCTTTAAGGAAGCTAAAAGGACAGAAACCACAAAGATGCATATTGTGCTGTCATTTGCACAGTTTCTAATTTTTCTCATTATTTCCGTACTGATATGTACTGTTTCAACAGAGAGATTCTCTTGAGAGTTGCTTTTAGTGTTTCAGGCAGGCAGCGGTTTTGCTTTCATATTTTGGCCTTGGCCAAGGAGTTCAAATATACTTTTCATTTATTCAGCAAAAATGGATCCATTTATTATTATAAATAATAATAAATAGTTTTTTTATTACTTTCAGTTGCTGCACTGTAAACTTCGTCAGGTCAAGGACACATCAAGTTTGAACACCATTGTACATCCCACTTCTTGCACAGGTTTGGAAAAAATTGACATGGGCACATATTTTTTGAATAAATAAATGAATGAATAAATGAAATTCAACAAAATGTTTCACTCTCAACTATGGTACAGGGCTTTAGATTAACAATGTGTGAAAATCATAAAATTCATAGACAAAAACCTTTCTCCTTTAGAAACTTATTCTCTAGCTAAAGAGATGTATGTACACAAAAGTTTAAGAAAAAACAATTAGATTTTTGCAAGTATATGAGAAATGTAGTATAAAAGTCTCAATTTCCCTTTATTCAATACATTTTATAAAAGTTTTTTTATTATTTATACATTGCTTATTGGTAGCAGAACTTATATGTGCCCAGAACTATAAAACAATTGAGGACAAGAGCCACAATTAAAGAACAAATAGACTATTGACATTCAAAGGACAGAAATACTTACATTGGCTAGGCAAATCAAAGAAAGATTTATGAGTACATGTACACTGAATATCAAAGGATGAGTATGTTACCATTATGTCAGAATCAATAAATGTTTCAGATAGGAAGAAAAATATAATTATATATCTTCATGTGTTCAATAGAAGTGGTAATATTAATAAAGTAGAATGAACTTAGTTATAACTTTCTCATAGTCTTTTATAATCATATATAAGAAAAACTTACTATTAATGGTTGACATTATTGTAGATGCCTTAAAATTGCTCACCTTCTTGGACACATGGAGTAATAAAAACTACCTTGAATAATTCCTGGAGTGGAGCGTAGGATGAATAATCTGGTTAGATTTGCTCACAATAAATATGGCTGTGCTTTTTTTTTTTAATTCTTCCATATACGCAAAGAAAAATATGAAACTCACATTATAGTATTTAATACCATGGAGGGATTTCTTATCCTCTAAGGAAGAAATACATCATGACATATAAATAAAGTCAGTCAATTAAATTAATTATTTTATTAACTGTCCATTATTTCTATAGGTTTAAGTAAATATGACTTTTAATGCTATTTACTACCATGCTAGAAGCTTGTATGGGTAATTAATTTTTCATGGAAGGTTAGTTGAAATACATTACCATTGATTTTTTTATTTAATATTAATTTTTATTGCATATTCTCAATAAGAAAAAAACATTTACTAGGCCTTATTCCGTTGCAAATAAACCACGTCCAATGTGGGATTCATAGAAAAGCATATATTTGAATTCTGTTTTAGAATGGGAAATTCAAACTCACATGTGACTGGACATTGATTATGAACATTTTGAACATTATTTGCCTTTCCTAAATATGACTGTTTGCTGTTCTATTATAAGTTATCACTGTAGTTAACACTTGAACTATTGTTATTTGGGGTGCTTGACTATTCACAAGTCTCACCATGGTTCTGGGTGTTCATTAGTCCCTCGATGTATATTTATTGATAGTTCTATTATCTTTATTGGTTCAATTACACTTCCATCTAAGACGCTGCAAGACATTATATACAGCATAAAGACTGTGAGAACCAGAGATTTTAGTCATTATTTAGGCTCAAAAACTTAGAATCTCCGTCGATGCGGTGGCTCACGCCTGTAATCCTAGCACTCTGGGAGGCAGAGACAGGTGGATAGTTTGAGCTCAGGAGTTCGAGACCAGCCTGAGCAAGAGCGAGACCCCGTCTCTACCAAAAAAATTGAAAGAAATTAGCTGGACAATTAAAATATATAGAGAGAAAAAAATTAGCAGGGCATGGTGGCATATGCCTGTAGTCACAGCTCCTCGGGAGGCCAAGGCAACAGGATCGCTTGAGCCCAGGAGTCTGAGATTGCTGTGAGCTAGGCTGACGCCATGGCACTCACTCTAGCCCAGGTAACAGAGTGAGACTCTGTCTCAAAAAAACAAAACAAAACAAAACAAAAACAAACAAAAAACCCACAAAAAACTTAGAATCTCTGTGACTGTGAGCAAATTACTTAGTCTCTAATTCTTACAATATAAAATAGAGGTGCTAATACTGCTTCATAGAATTGTGGTACAGATTAACTGGGACAAAAGAAACTGTTAAACAAAAAGCCTGGCATTCAATAAGTATCAGTTGCCTTCCCTTAAGAATCTGTGTTGTCATGATTGGGAAATTGCTGGTTTGGGTTACAGATCCCTAAGTACACTCAAAATGTATTGAAATAACAAGCCTACCAAGTTGCATACCACTCCTTTTCAGCCTTAAAATCTAGCCAAGTTAGTATCTCTTTACAGAGAATACTGTTAATACAGCTATATGCTCAAACCCCTCATTTACTTTTTGGCACTTTTGAATTACTGGAGATGTTTAGGAGGAAATCTGAGATTGTGCATTATTTAAACCGAGTTGCCCAATCATGCATGTGGTCGAGAGAGTGTTAAATGCTCGAGGAGTACGGCTAGGCGCCTCCTTCATCTCATTTCTCCGGCGGTTTCACAAGGCATATCCATAGCTCTGCTCCTGGGAATTGCAGTTTCCTCGTGGGGCTTGTGTGCACCCACCGCCCAAGAGGAGCCCGGAGCCTCCTCATTAGCACCACGGACAGCTCGCGCCTGGAGGAGGGAGGCGGAGGATAGCTCTCTGCGCCACCGCTGGGAGGAGGGAGCGCAGTAGCGGCAGGCAGGCGGAGGAGGAAGAGCAGAGAAAAGGCAGGACGGCTCCCCGGCAGGGAGTGGAAGAAATCTGGGAGCAGCCAGAGCAGCAGGTCCCGAGGAGCTCTTCAGCTGCACTGCCCTCATTATTTGGGAGGACTCTGCAGAGCTTGCAAGGGCTGCTTGCTTCCCAGTCGCCCTGGGCGTGAGCTGTCGTCTAGACCTGACTCCAGGTGAGTTAAGCAGAAAGGTGTACAGAGGGGTCTCAAACTAGGGACATGGAATTGGCCAGGCTGCTCAGCTCCCCAAGCTCCGCTGCTTTTGGAATATTTTCCAAAGTCACAGTTGGTCTTGGTGGTGGCTGCCCAGGCTGGGGGAGGGTGGCTGGGCGGTGGGCGGTTGCGATCCTCACAGCCAGGGTGGGGAATTCGGATGGGATTCAGCTGTAGTGAGTGAGTCTCAGGAAATGTCCCCAGAGACACGCATTACATATGTGTTTATAAATAAGCTTTTAAGATAGAAATTTTGTTTTCTGGCCGCCCATTTTGTCCTTCTGTCCCTAATTTTCTTTGCCTCATGCCCAATTTTCCAAGCCAAATCAACAGATTTGAAAGGGAGCAAGTAGGGAGTCTGGGCACTCAGAGGGAGAGGACAACTTTGTCCTCTAAGTGAGAGACGGTGCTCGTCTCACCCTGATGTACCAGCGGGGATCCCTCAGAAAAACTTGAGGTTCTTTTCCTCTTTACCCTTCATAAGCTCATTAAAGGGAACTTCAGACTCTCTCTACAGGCTCTGAAATGTGATTTCAATTTAGCTTAAAAGCCCTGTTAATTCGCTTCATCTCTCCTTCATCCTTTGTTCCAAAATTGGTACCCTTTTGGATTTCTTTAACAATGCAACTTTTAAGTGGCTGACAGGGAATATAGTTCTCTTTTTGAACATTCTATGGGAAAGTGATGAGTTCACACTGAGAGGAAGTCAACTTTATTTTCAGGGAAGGACTTTGAGGAAAGGAATTGATGGAGAAAATCTGGGATTGAAATTATGGATATTTCCCACAAAACTTCCTTACTTTATTTTTTTCACATTTGCTTCAGTTTGTGTGTGTCTCTGTGTGTGTGTGTGTGTGTGTGTGTGTGTGTGTGTGTGGTGGGGTGTGTATGTATGAGAGAAACAAAACTCCTTAGATGTGTTATAAATTTTTTGATTTAAAAGTCCCTTTCTTACTAATAGCACTAACTTATGACCATTATGGTCATAAGAGTTTCCCAAATGCTTTGTTTTTAAGTGTTTGGTATCACTATTTTTGGTTTCAAATTTGATACTTGCTGGGTGGACCTCGCTAAATACTTGCCAGTAGAATTGGTGGGCATACAATTAGTTATATGGCCTACCATGTATTTTAATAGTAGTTAAGTATACAAGTTATAAGTTTGACAAATAAATGTTAGATTCCTAGTTTAGGGGTGAAATTTAAATATCTTTCAAATATTTACTAAATTCTTTATGAGGGTTCATGTCATTTTATGTTGAAGAGAATTTACAGATTTTCCAAATTGAGATGTGCACATCTACAACTCTAGCAATAAAAATATAATATTTTACTTTGTTCTTCTTCTTTAACATTAGTTTGGATTACACAAATACTATTTGAGCATCCACCGTAAACCAGATTTTTTCACATATCTTCCTTCTCTAATATTTTATAGAAGTTTGGGGAGAATAGCAACATTAGTTCCATTTTGCAGGTGAAGAAGTTATGACATAGAGGGATTACTTTTCCTAAGTTTCTATAATTATTATGTTATAAGCGTAGGATTTATATTTCATTATGGAACATATGGAATATAATTATGTTATTAACCATAGGGATTTAGACCTGTGCTATTTAACTTCAAGTTTTGTTCTATTTCCAAACAACTGCACAACTGCTTTTAGTCAAAACTACTAAAATAGTTATATATGAATATATTATATGAAAAAATACCTTAAAATTCCCTTTTATTTTTGGGGGTTTCTTTTTGATATGAAAGATACTTTAATATAATTTTACAGCGTTACTTTCTGTACTCATTTGTTCCTCACTTACAAATAACTCCTAAACTCCCCAAAGCTGATGTGTGTCATCCTTAATAAAAGTGGATTGACAGGAAGACTCAATGTTTACTAAGAATATTCTCATGATAACTGTGTCTTATAATCAAGATAGAAGGCAGGCCACATTTAGTTGCATTTTTAAACTACTTAGTGTGAACTTGAAATTCAGATACCACTTGCTTTCAAAATAAACTGCCAGACTTCACGATAAATAGTCTTTAAGATTCCTTGGGAACATTGGCAGGTATATCTAACGTATATCTAGTATAGGATTTATGAGAAAAGGGAGTTAGGAACTGAATATTTTTATTTTTTAATATGTGACCAATTCATAAAAATGTACTCATGAGTACTTTGGTGACTGGAATTGGCTAATTCAAAGTAAACACATTGTAACTTTTGAGGGAGAAAAAAAACCCCCTAAATATTATTCAACTTTTTTATTCCTTTTCATTCTTCAATGGTAATAATTTGTTCTACATAAGCTCTTGAAGAACCCATTTGAATTTTAAGGAGAGTTTGTGATTTTGAGGGGGATGGTGCTTTTGTGTGTGTATGTGCGTCCAACAGACAGTTTAGGGGTATGAGAAGAAAAGTTGAGCAAGAATAATAAATACTAGATAGGAAAGTCCTTGAATTCTCATATACTTTGAAACTATGTTTTGACATTATAAATGAAATTCATAGTTCAGGAACTAATTATATCATATTCAACTTTGCATCTGATTGCAGGATTTCTTGTGCACTCATGGCTCAGGTATCCTGGAGTGAATCAAGATAATTAGTTTTATGGCTCTTGGCCATCTGACCTATTCCTTTCAGGGCCTGGCATTAAAAGGATGACTTAAAATAAATTTTCTGGAATCCCCAAGTCTTCTCTTCTCTCATATCCTACAAAATACTTCGAGCAGGTTGTGTATGATGCTCACCATCATTTCAACATTTCTGAGAATCCTTCTGAGAGTGCTAAACAAAACCTCATTTCTTTTCCTTTGTAATTCTTCAGATGGAGAGTTAACTGAAGAAGGAAGGAGAGGAGAAGATATTTATTATTTTATCCCTCAGGATAGAACAGGTCCTATAGTATATCTTTATTTAGAAATATTTATCTATAAACATTCCTGAGTAAGAGAGGTTTACATATATACTGAAGTAAAATACTTAGTCAACTTCTGTGGTCTCTGTGTCATGTAGCGAGCTGGAAATGAGAAGAGCAGGTGGGCATCATTTCTGTTGCAGAACTGTGGGAGAAAGTACAGAATTTGTACTAGAGTTCCCCCACCTCAGGGGCAAGAGAACTAGGCTGTTCCTTCCATAAATTTTCATCATTGGCTGGGGGTGGCTCCAGGGACCAGTGGCATTAATGTTCTAGAATTTCTGTTTAAGCCAGTGAACAGGCTGAGACAGCTCTGGATGTCCAAGAAAGCCTTTGAGCAAAATCACTGCTCACCATTGGACACTGTCTTACTCGCATGCATGAGAATAGTAAGTACTGAGGAGATGTGGGTGGCTCAGTGACAACTCCTGCTAAAGAAGTATCATAAACATTCATTGAAGAAAGCAAATTCTTTCTTTCACATATGTTATTCCCATTAGGTCATGCTTTCTTGGATAAAAATTTGTAGAAGCTATAAATTAATTTTTGAACTTTTCTTTCTAAAAGTTAATTGATATTATATTTTCCCTAGTTCTGCCTTTTAACTACCTGACATTGATCAAGATCCCTTTCCGTAGACTTGTTTCTTTATCTATAAACTGGGAATAAATTGCCTTCTATGAAGAGTGGATTTCAGTGCATTAAAAAGATTAGATATTCATTTTTATAAGAGGATCAACACATGGTAGACATTTGAAAAGTATTTTTCTTGCCCTCCCATGTATTACTGTAGAGATATTCTGCGTATTATCTCCAAGTTTTGATGTTTCTTCTCAAATTCAATGTCAATTTTGCACAAAACATTCCCATTCCCTGTTCTGATGTCCTGTAACCATTAGACTATAGAACAGTAGAATTGAAGTTTTTTTATAACCTTTACTGTTCTTAGGCATGTGGAGAGAAGCATGCTAGGTCATGGGGCAAGTTTTGATCAGAAAAGGGAAATATTTATGCCACAAAGCACTTACTTCTCCCCACCCTCAACAGTTTTGTACTGTCCATCTGTCAGCACTAAGTGAGATTATTCTATTTAAATAGTTTTCTATTGGTGGTAGCATAATTCATGTCTAGACTTGATCTAATTAACATAAATATAATGGAGAATTGGGCAACGCTTTATTTTTAATGAGAGGAAAAAAACACAGTTTTTAAAAATGTTTCTTTGAATGTCTTTAGAATTAATTTTGATTCTGTTGGCCGAAGATAACATCACAAACTCACTGCTAGTGGAATTCTTGAAAAGTAATGTTTGAATATTCTAGATATTGTCCTCAGTCTGGCTTAATAGGATTTACTTTCAGATGTAACTTTTCTTTTCAATAAGGAAGATTCTTCCATGAAGATATTAGCTCCATCAGATATGTGTTTGCTTATGGCCAGCTGCATGGGATTGCGGGAAAGGTGAAACAGAAAAATTTTCATCTTTAAAATATACATACTGTTGTATTCATATGGATTGCATGGTAATGATAATGGTAGTGATAATGTGGCTCAAGTGGTTAACAAGTAACATAATATAGTTACCTATATAGTCTTGTGATTGGTTTAACACTCCATTTTCTTTCTGGGATTTCTTAACTTTGTCACTATGGCACTTTAGTTCTTTTGCTTATTGTAATGGTATATTAGCTTTTTACTGCTGCTGTAAAAAATTACCACATATTCAATGGCTTCCAAGAATACAGATTTATTTTCTTACAGTTTTAAAGGTCCGAAGTCCAATGTCACTTGCACTGTGCTGAAGTCAAAGTGTCTGCAAGGTTGGTTCTTTCTGGAGGTGCTGAGGGAAGAATCTATTTTCTTGCCTTTCTGTGCTTCTAGTGGCACCTGTATTCATTGGCTTTTGATCCATTCCTCTATTTTCAAGGTGCATTCGTTTCCTTTTTGTTTCTGTTTCTGCAATGCCTCTTCCTCTAAATTTGAATCCTCCTCTGTCTGTGGTTTAAGGATTCTTGTGATTTCACTGGGTTCACCTAGATGATACAGGATAATCACATCATCTCAAGATCCTTAACTTAATCATATCTGCAAAGTCCCTTTGACCATGCAAAGCAATACATTCTCAAGGCCCAGGGATTAGAATAAGAACATCTTTAAGGACCATTATTCAGCCTACCACAAATGGTAATATTGTTGTGCCTTGAGACCCCTGAAATTAATGGGCTTGGTTCCTCATGAAAAAAACAATGTATCTGTGGTGGGGGGGTAACAATTTGTTTTAGAGTCACTGGAAGGTATTGATGGAGAAGTTTCCATTTGACTGAGAATAGATGCTGATAAATTAAATATCCTTTAATTTATCATATCTAGTTTTCACAAAATATAAATCAAATTACTTGCACTGCTAGGATCAAAAAATTATTAATAATTAAATCCATTATTTATCAAGGTCAAAACCTGGATTACTAAGGTTTAAATTAACATAGAATAGTAGTATCTTTGATAGTTTTTATTTATGAAGCTTAGCTCTTATTTATAATGCCTAACTTGTATAAGAAACCACGGAAACATTGGTCTCTTTTTAGACTTTGCCAGACACAATTTTCAAGAAGATGTCAGACAGTAGCTCCGTAATAATCAGTGCACTTTGCAGATGTACACTGTGAATATTTTATCTCGTGAGTTATATCTACTAATCATAGACTTACAGAACAAATTTAACAATGGTCATGTCAGCTTTTCAAATCTTTCTATGCTCAGAAGAGGACGATTGTATAAGATAGATTCATTTTCCCCCTTGTGCTATTGTTGCCAAAAAGAACTTGAAACGTCCTGTTCAAATTAATTTAATGCAAATGAATTCTTGCTGCCTCACAAGTAGTTTGTCCTTCATTTTTCTTAAAATTATATTGTAAATGGAGGTGACATGCTTTACTGGTTGTTGCGCAAGGAGCACTGTCCTTCCTAAAAGCTCCCTCATTTGTCAAAAAGGAAGCCATTAAGAGTAAAGTAAATTATCTTATCTGATTACAGATTACGATTGACCTTAAAACAATAAATTTTATGATCATTACCATAGCTGAGTAGTGTTTGTAGTTGTAGAAATTTCAAAAGAAACTCTTGTTGAAATACAAAGCTGCTATAATCACACACACACACACACACACACACACACACACACACACACAATCCATGTTTTCCTTTTACCTTGTAAGAGTAATATGGTATGTAGTTTTGCCTTATTACTGTCTCCTCACTTTCCAGAAACTCTTATTCAAACACACTAAGTTTTTACGTGTTTTTAATTACCTTTAATACTTTAACATTTAATAATATCAAAGAAATAGTTTAATTTTTCTGAAGATCAAGATAAAAATAAAGAGTTTGGTATAACATGAAATTAAACAAGGGAGATAATATATGGTTATTTTTGATATGGGACAAAATTCCCTTTGCACATAAATGCAAATATTAAATGAAGAGAGGTGAAATTAGAGGTGCAATTATATTCAGAGATTTTATGTTAAAGAACTATGCTGATGTTTATGTAATTCAATGAGAAAGATTAATATTCATGCATATTTTAGTGCCCAGGTCCAGAGATATAGTAGTTGTACAAGAAATAGCCTCTTTCTGCTAGTGAGGAACCATGTTCTCCTCTAGTCATGTTATGCCTCAGAGCAAGCACTTCAACTGAACTTTCAGAAACCGTAAGTGAGAAGGATGGCATGCTAGGCTGCCTGTGCATATGGCCTTCCTTACCAGGCCAACTGTTACTTTTGCCCATCCACATCACTGAGAACATATGGTGTTATTTCGACGGTGGAAACAAGTGTGTGTGGACATGCCTTGGTGTGGGTATTAGACTGCTGGTTGTCCTTCTCTTGTTGCTCATGCAACCAACTGTCTCTTCATGGAAAACCAATAAGTGCCAATCCACAGCACTAGATTTGAAGGTGGTAAATAACGTTGATGTTGTTGTTAACTGACTTTTTCTCTCTAGTTTGATCACAAGACCTAGTGGATGTTTGTTTATAGAAAATGTCTGCATATAGAAGATGTAAAGCTTATAGAAGGAAATGATGACTTTTCCAAAAAAAACCAGAAAAACAGTCAAGTCTTTTTCAATCACAAACTCACTCATTAAAAAATGCAACAATAATGTAGAACCAGAGCAGCAGAGGATTCAGAAGTGTTATTGATATCATTTATTGTCAAATAGTAAATTAAGGAAATTTAATATGAATTTGTTGTTGTTAGCTCTGATTATGTGGAATAATTAATGAGAAAATATGACGAGATATGCTGGCATGAAGAGAGTCATCTAATCTCAGTATAATTTATTTAATAGACTTCACGGTATTCTAAAACAATTTTTTAAAAATTTTTTCAGTATTGTGAATTCAGAATTTTCAACGTGAATGAGGCTTTTCAATTCTTGCAACAAGTGTGTATGTTTCAATGGTGGCTCTAAAACTACATAGACAGAGTTTGGGCTGCATTCTGATTGGAAGACCAGGCTGAAAGGCTTGTACTGAGGTAGACCTTGCCCAAGATTTGATTTGGATAACGTACATTGAGATGGAAAGAGAAGAGTGGGTGGTACTACTGAAGATTACGGGGATGATAATGACACTGCAAGATACCGTTTGTTGCCATCACTGGCAAATTTGTACATTCATGTTTGTAGTAGATTTCTTGTATAATTACACAGCAATTTCACACACTGTATTTTAGGCACATCTGAAAATTGTTCACTAAGACCATATTTGCTAAATATTAGGTAAGTAAAATCAGTATGTAGACATGATAAATTTTCAAAATGTTTTTGACTGTCACTTCTTATACAAAGTCTCATTTCAGTTTCAGTATCATGACTCATCAATTAATCACCAGAAAAGTAGTACATGAAATATTTGGTAATATAGATATCAAAGATTTGTGGTAATAATGATTGAAGCAGAGAATATTGCATCATTATTGTCATTCGCTGGCCTTGGGAAGTTTAGTTTTCATCTTTTTTTCATCTTGCTCTAGAACTGACAACTTTAGATTATCTGATACATCAAAAAATGTATGTTCTTGGCCGGCCGCGGTGGCTCATGCATGTAATCCTAGCACTCTGGGAGACCGAGGTGGGCAGATCGTTTGAGCTCAGGAGTTCGAGACCAGCCTGAGCAAGAGCAAGACCCTGTCTCTACTAAATGTAGAAAGAAATTAGCTGGACAACTAAAAATATTTAGAAAAAATTAGCCCGGCATGGTGGCACATGCCTGTAATCCCAGCTACCTGGGAGGCTGAGGCAGTAGGGTCACTTGAGCCCAGGAGTTTGAGGCTGCTGTGAGCTACGCTGACACCACGGCACTCTACTCAGGGCAGTAGAGTGAGACTCTGTCTCAAAAAAAAAAAAAAAAAGAAAAAGGAAAAGAAAAAAAAATGTATTTTCTTGGAATTCACTTATTTATTTTATTTTTTGGATTACTCTCTATTAGTTACTGTGGTGAGATATCAAACGATCAATCTATTTCTTCAGTGGGGCA